>ML660200.1:87435-235373 GCA_007570785.1 Antilocapra americana | reverse complement strand
GAGGAGAGTGAAAAAGTTGTCTTAAAGCTCAACATTCAGGAAACTAAGATCATGGCATCTGGTCTCATCACTTCATGGTAGATAGATGGGGAAACAGTGGCTGACTTTATTTTTCTGGGCTCCAAGATCTCTGCAGATGGTGATTGTAGCCATGAAATTAAAAGACACTTACTCCTTGTAAGGAAATTATGACCAACCTAGACAGCATATTAAAAAGCAGAGATACTACTTTGTCAGCAAAGATCCTTCTAGTCAAGGCTATAGTTTTTCCAGTAGTCATGTATGGATGTGAGAGTTGCACTATAAAGAAAGCTGAGCACTGAAGAATTGATGCTTTTGAACTGTGGTTTTGGAGAAGACTTTTGAGAGTCCCTTGTACTGCAAGGAGATTCAACCATTCCATTCTAAAGGAGATTAGTCCTGGGTGTTCATTGGAAGGACTGATGTTGAAGCTGAAACTCCAGTACTTTGGCCACCTGATGATAAGAGCTGACTCATTGGAAAAGATCCTGATGCTGGGAAAGATTGAGGATAGGAGAAGAAGGGGACAACATAGGAATCAGATGGCTGGATGGGATCATTGTCTCGATTGCCATCGGTTTGTGTGGACTCCGGGAGTTGGTGATGAACAGGGAGACCTGGCCTGCTGCGATTCATGGGTTTGCAGAGAGTCGGACACGACTGAGTGATTGAACTCTCACTCTCCTGTTTCACCTTCATCAAGAGGTTCTTTAGTTCCTTTTTACTCTCTGCCCTTATAGTAGTGTTATTTGCATTTCTGAGGTTATTGGTATTTCTCCCGGCAGTCTTGATTCCAGCTTGTAACTTATCTAGCTTAGCATCTCACTTGATATTCTCTGCCTATAAGTTAAATAAACAGGGTGACAATATACAGCCTTGAAGTACTCCTTTACCAAGTTTGAACCAGTCAATTGTTCCATGTAAGGTTCTGACTGTTGCTTCTTGACCTGCATATAGGTTTCTCAGGAGGCAGGTAAGGTGATCTGGTATTCTCAACTCTTGAAGAATTTTCCACAGCTTGTTGTGATCTACATAGTCAAATGTTTTAGCATGGTCAATGAATCAGAAGAAGATGTTTTAATGTAATTTCCTTGTTTTCTCTATGATCCAAGGAATGTTGATTATTTGATTTCTGGTTCTTCTGCCTTTTCGAAAACCAGGTTGTATACCTGGAAGTTCTGTTGAAGACTTCCTTGAAGGATTTTGAATGCAACCTTGTTAGCATGGGAAGTGAGCACAGTTGTGTGGTAGTTTGAACATTTTTGGCATTGCCCTTCTTTGATGTTGAGATGAAACTGACCCTCTCCAGCCCTGTGGCCACTGCTGGGTATTCTAAATTTGCTCACATGTTGAATGCAGCAATTTTAGTATTTTAAATAGCTCAGCTGGAATTCTATCACCTCCACTAGCTTTACTGTTAGTAATTCTTCCTAAGGCTCACTTGACTTCACACTCCAGGATGGCTCTAAGTGACTGACCACACCATCATGATAATCAGAGTCATCAAGAGGGGTTGATGAAAGGAGTTCTTAGATATCATTTGAGATAAGATATTTGGAAGCAACCAAAAAAAAAAAAAAGAAAGAAAAAAGAAAGCATGTTAGGGCAGTGACAGGATCGGGTTTTCTTATATAAATGATCATTCTGACTGCTATATAAAAAACAGACTTTATGATAGTCTCTCTTTCTATAAATGTATATGTATATATGCACATATACGCATATAGCCCTCCGTGGTCCTCAGACAGTAGACAGTAAAAAAAACTGCCTTCGATCACTGGGTTGCAAAGATCCCCTGGGGAAGCATTTGGCTACCTACTCCAGTATTCTTGTTTGGAGAATTCCATGGACAGAGGAGCCTGCTAGGCTACAGTGCATGGGGTCACAGAGTCAGACACAACTGAGTGGCTTTCCTTTTCTTTTTCCATATATGTATACACACATGCATATACACATATTTATATATAAACATACATGTCCTTATTTTTTTTCCCACTGTTTATTTATTTAATTTTTTTTTATTAGTTTTGCCATACAATGACATGATATCGCCATGGGTTTACATATGCTCCCCCTCCACAACCCCCCTCCCTCCTCCCTCCCTCCTCCCTTCCCCAGGGAAATCTCGATGCACCAGCCCCAAGCATCAATCCTGGGCTGGCGATTGATTACACATATGATAATTAACATGTTTCAATGCCATTCTCCCATATCATCCCACCCTTGCCCTCATCCACAGAGTCCACAAGTCTGTTCTATACATCTGCATTCCTTTTGCTGTCTCGCATGCTGGGTTCTCGTTATCGTCTTTCTAAATTCCGTATATATGCGTTAGTATACTGTATTGTTGTTGTTGCTTCTGGCTTACTTCACTCTGGATAATGGGCTCCAGTTCCGTCCACCTGAGTAGAACTGATTCAAATGAATTTTTTTTTTAATGCTGAGTAATATTCCATTGTCCTTATTTTATGTAGAAGTAACAGCTTATGGTTTTGGGGGATGAATTTGGAGAACCTTAATGCTTACTGCTTCATAAAAAAATAAGGAAACACATTCTGTATATTAATAGGAAAAGATGGGAAAGGTGGAATTCCTGGAGCCAGGTTATATATAAAACCAATATAGAATTTTCCTCCAATAGATATTGTTAAAAGCTCTTAAATTTTTTGATCTTATTTGTTTCTTTATCACCAGAGGTGACAATATTAGCATTGCTTAGAAAATAATCTGTCTACATGCATATACATGTTTACAAAAGCCATTGGTTTCTAGCATATGAATATTAATTACCATCTTTGAAAAGAGATCAAAGGAGGAAAAAAGAGCCGCAAAACATATAGTCATGCATCTTGTTTTGGATGAGTTAATAAACTGGAAGCTGAAATAAAAACCTAGGCTGAAAATGACCTGGTCAAGGAAATACTTATGAGATCTTCTGATAAACTCTGACAAAGATGGTATTAAGAGAAAGATCCTTTACAATGAAAAGACTTTAGAAGTTGTAAAATATAAATTCAATGTTTTTCCTACTCTCAGTAAACAAATCATTATATATATGTCTTCTTTATATTTACATAATTTTAGCAGTTCAATGTTATGGCCATTTCTCACAAAGCCATCTTTTGATTTAATAACATAATTACAGTAGAACGAAAGCTCCTTATTGATGCTGACACCTCATTTAAACATCTACAAGCTCCCTGTTTAGAATGAACCTTGTTCTTGACCTAAATACTGCAAGGTTATTGATAGCTATCCTAGAAGTTTCACTAATCTATTTACTGAAATTTCATTATCCCAAACTGTCATAGACACAACCACTCCCACTCTCATTCTTCCTCTTAGTTAGTGACTCATATCAGGGAAAAAAATGTCATATTCTTTTTAAGCAATGGAATAAAAAGAAAACTAACTAATATGGAAGTAACTTGGCTAAGTGCTAATGTTTGAATATGTTCAGCCAATACTGGAAGCTTTCGGCCAGCACAGTGATGAGAACAGATCACTCTAGTAGCTGTCACTGGTTTTGTATTTTCCTCTGATGTTGCAGGTGGAAGGACTGTTATATCTAGGATGAAGTGAAGTCACTCAGTCGTATCCGACTTTTTGTGACGCTGTGGACTGTAGCCTAACAGGTTCCTCCGTCCATGGGATTTTCCAGGCAAGAGTGGGTTGCCATTTCCTTCTCCAAGAGATTTTCCCAACCCAGAGTTTGAACCCAGGTCTCCTGCATTGTAGGCAGTTGCTTTACCATCTGAGCCACAAGGGAAGTCCTATATCTAGGATAGGCAGCAGTACTTGTCAGAGTCTTGGAATTTATTTATGGATTAATTAGAGAAACTACTGAACATCTTCTATGTTTCAGGCACTATACAGAATGAGTGAAATATGTTTTTGACTCTGCTCTGGTGTCTAATCATCTTACATTTGGTTTTCTACCATGTTAGATATACCACACTTACTTTTTCAAA
Organism: Antilocapra americana; assembly: GCA_007570785.1. Classification (NCBI taxonomy): domain Eukaryota; kingdom Metazoa; phylum Chordata; class Mammalia; order Artiodactyla; family Antilocapridae; genus Antilocapra; species Antilocapra americana. The sequence continues at coordinate 231,381 of ML660200.1, read as the reverse complement.
ATTTATATGTTCTCAAAAAGTACCATGAAATTATATCTCCCTCCAAGGCTTCTATTTGACTTTTGCTTGGTCATTTGGAATTCATAGGAATTGCTCTTGCATTTGAATAGCATATTTCCTTTTGTTTTAGACAGAGTGATTTATATCAATGTGTATAAAGGTTTGATTTTTGACATGCTTAACACTGATGAATTAGGTGAAATATTTTTCGATCACAGGCTTCTGGCCAAGCTTCTTCTGAAGTGAAGCCCAGGTTCTCTCTGAGGAGACTGGAGAGGAAAGAACAGGTGAATTAAATAGTGCCATCCTCAGACTAGAAAAGCTTCTACCTACCTCTTGGCTGTGTCATCTCTATGCTATTTTGCCTCAATGCACAACTGGTCCACATTTTTATCAGTTCATGAGTGACTCTCCCTAGATTGTTGGATTAGCTTAACAACTTCACTTACTTTTCCAGGGAAAGAAGACAACTATGGCTCTTTTCCTTGAAGATTTTACTGGTTCTCTTCCCTCTCTTCTTCAATATGGCTCAGAATAGTCCATGGTAATTTTGTCCATCTTCTAGGAGGGGACACAACCCCAGATTCTTTTGACCAAAGTCAAGAATGTTCCTTGAATTCCTGTATCAGAAATCACATATTGAAGAGCTGCTGGTGAATTCTTCTGCAGGAGGTCTAAAAAGCCCTGTGATATCATAAAAACTTCCTCTTTTCTTGTTTTCCACTACTGATCCTAGAAGGTTAGCCTTTGTTTTTGTAATTTTATTTGAGTATAATTGATTTACAATAGTTAGTTTCAGGTGTACAGCAGAGTGAATCAGTTATATATGTATATATCCATTCATTTTCAGATCCTTTTGTAATATAGCTTATTACAGAATATTAAATAGAATTATATATATATATATATATTTTATGTATCACAATATGTATATGTTAATCCCAATCTCCTAATTTATCAACCCCCTACTTTTCCCCTTTGGTAACTGTATTTTTGATTTTGAGATCTGTGAGTCTATTTCTATTTTGTAAAAGTTTATTTGTATAATTTTTATTAGATTCCACACATAAGCATTATCACATGATATTTGTCTTTCTTTGTCTGACTTCACTTAGTATGATAGTATCTAGGTCCATCTATGTTGCTGCAAATGACATTATTTCATCCTTTTTAATGGCTGAGTAATATTTAATTTTATTATATACCACATCTTTTTATCCCTTAATCTTTTAATGGACATTTAGTTTACTTCCATGTCTTTGTGCTACTATGAACATTGGAGTGCATGTATCTTTTTGAATTACAGTTTTGTCCAGATATATACCCAGGAGTAGGATTGCTGGATTATATGGTAGTTCTATCCTTGGCACACAACTCTCTTCTTCATGACCTCCTCAACTCAGAGTTCCAGAAGCCTCATGTTTACATAGATTCTTATAGAAAGGTAAGGATAATTTCTATAAAGAAAACTTTTGAGTGCTTTGAGATCACCTGGGATGTCTTTTAAGAATGGAAGATTCCTATCATCTCTGGTTGACCATTCACTATCTCTGCTGAATCAATACCACCAGAGATAATGATTCCCTAAGTCCGGGATAGGTTCCATAAACTAATGTAGTAATAGTGCTCATTAGGGTGCATGTGGCCTTGAGTTCACCCTTGAGGAAGATTGCACTGCGATTACAAACATTGGCTTGTGAATTGACACGCCTGGTTGGACTTCTAGCTCTACAACTTAGTAAGAGCATGACTTTGAATATGTTAATTTACTAACCAAAATTTGTAATCCAGCTTTCTTACCTCTCATTGATGTTTAATGTTATTTAATTTCACCAAGTCTGTGATGACACACAGTATAGATACAAGAATCAGGTCATTCTAGGGAAACTTACAAATGAAGAGTCCGCAAGAAGAGGTACACAGTTGCCCAGATTGCCTTTCTCTAGATATATAGCAGAGCTGGAGCTTGTTGGACCCACCATGACTGGATTCCAGAGAAGGAACCCCATGGTCTATTGCTCTCCCTTTAATGGGATGAGGGCCAGAAAGACCTTGACAGTGAATGGCATGATGTTTTCTGAGCTCACCTGGTATTTATGTAAGTTACAAAGTAATAACAGCTTAGATGCCACTGTTTAGGCGAGTGATGGGAAATGCCACCTGCTTAGGACCTCAAGACCTAGGGTACACCTGTAGGAAAATGCAGCATCTCCTTCATGGGTGAGGGCAGTGTTTCCAGTTCCTTCTAACACATTTTTGGGTGATTCAGAGACAATTCTCAGGAAACTTTGCAGGTAGACACCACATTATCTCATAGGGCTTCTGTGAGCACTAGATGAGACAATATATGATGAAAAAACTTAATTTAGTTATGATTCACAGTAAAAATTGTTTATGCTTTATCCCTTTCCTGTATCCTACAGGGCTTGGGACACTTAAAAACTGCATGTTTTATACTCTTGTGTTCCAAATTGGCTAATTGGTTATATTATGATTGCTGTTGTTGATGTTGTTGTTATTATTAATCCCATTAATCTGAGTTGAAAGCTTATTGTAGATTCTGGTTTTCTTCTCCTGAGGGAAGTTTAGTCTAAGCAAGAACAATGTTTTCTTCCTCTGAAGCTTAAGTTGAAGTCCATTATAATCCTAACAATTTGCCATAGAGTTTTCCACATTCAAATTGTTAGAAGCATTATATGAGTAGCTGAATTGCTAAACTGCCTTCTTAAGGAAAGAAAAGACTGAAATTCACAAATTTTGATTATTTAAAATATTGCTATTTGAAAAATTTACTCTGAAATTATTTTAATATAACCACATATTCCATTAGTATGTGTAAAACTTTATACATGAGACTTTGTGAGCTCACATGGAATTATATAAAATGAATAACATTAAATGCATACTATTCATAATATTGTGAGTTCAAATTTAAATAATATTGTAAGCTATTATATACACACATAAGAATGCACTGTATATATGTATCTGCTGAGATATGGAATGTGTCACTTTGCCAGAGTATAACTTTGTACAGGTTATTAAATAAAGTTGTATATCTCTTATTATTGAAAAAAACCTCAGCAAACATATATCATCTCTCCATATATATATATATAAAACAATGCCTCCATAAACAGAAACTCAAAATTTGTTAAATATGCAGATGATAATCATTGCTTGTGATTTGGACAATTTCGTTGTCTAGAAAGAACCTATGAACAGGGAATGTTGAAGAATTTAGTATCCACTAATAGTGCTAGATGATTATAGCACAGGTCCTATATTAGAAGATGTTTTAATTTTGGCTCTTGATTATCTCCCTATTGTTTACAAGGCCATAGTCAAAATTTCTCAAATCACTCTGAAAGCTCACCTATTTTGTCTCAGAGACAGGCTCATTCAACATTTCAACATTTTAGGGGAATTACCAAGGGCTGCATTCATTTGAACCCATTGACCCTTCTCAGAAAACACTAAATCCTGCTAAAGGAAAAACAGGAATAGGAATGAAGGGAGAATTTCTGGACTGGGGAGGAGCATGATAAATCAACCACTTCATCTTCCATCATCATAGAGAATCAGGGTTCTGTTTATATCCTTTGAACATAGAGAACAGGAAATCTCAAGGCATCAGACTCATTCGAATGGAATCATCCCCAAGTGTAGTTTCAATGCTTCTACTATCTTACCTCTGCATTTTATTCCTTATTTGATCATTAGTTTCCTAAAACACAAGTCTGACCATGTTGCGTTTCTTATCAAACACCTTCCCTGCATTCTATTTTTTCCAGAATATAAATTTGAACTCAGCAGCATAGAATTCATTCCCTCCAGCCCCAATTTCTGCCATGTCGCTTCACATTCCTTCCACTCTGGTGCAAGGGAACCACTTACTTGTCCAAACACCTCACACACTTTCACGCTTAGTGTCTTGTGTAGTGTTCTTTCAGCTCACAACTGAATCCTCAGTTCCTAAGAGCACAAGTGTAACTCGTGCCATACGTGTGTTCAGTTGCGAAGTTGTGTGTGACTCTGCGACCCCATGAACTGTAGCATGCCAGGCTTCCCTGTCCTTCACTATCCCCTGGAGTTTGGTCAAATTCATGTCCATTGAGTTGCTGATGCTATCTAACCATCTCTTCCTCTGCCCCACCCTTTTCCTTTTGCCTTCAATCTTTCCCAGCATCAAAGTTTTTTCCAATGAGTCAGCCCTTAGCATCAGGTGGTCAAAGTATTGGAGCTTCAGTTTTAGCATGAGTCCTTCCAATGAATATTCAGGGTTGATTTCCTTCAGGATTGACTGGTTTCATCTCCTTGCAGTCTAGGGGCTACATAAAGAAAAAAGAAATGAGAACAAAGGAAAATGAGACACTTAATAAAACAGGCAAGTCTAGAATATAGATTTCATTTCTTAAAGAACTCAAGAGTGACACATTGCTCAGACTGTGAAGGGAAAAGTAGGCAAAATTTGAGAGAATATATGTTACTGTCTTATTTGCTCATTTGTTTGTGTAGGCTGCTTTCTGGGTCTAGTTCATTTTTAAAATGGGATGATTAAGCATTATTTTATTGATGTTCAGCAGGTATCACTATGTAGTGGAAAGAGCTTGAGCTCTAGAGTCAGACGGTATTGGATTAAACTGTTTATTTCTCTGTTAAATTGCTATACAACCTAAGAATCAATTTGAGTCTCAATTCCCTCATCTAACATAAAGATAATGATAGCTACCCCAAGATTAGACTAATGCATGGCAAATATACATGAACCCCACCATTCTTTATTAGTAGTAATAATTATAGCAGTATGAAGTTAATACACAATTTATTGAACACCCATAAATGTACTTAACTTTTGCAGTGTGTTTTTCTTTCTTTTTTTTTTTTTTGTGTTTTTCTTAAAATCTCTAACTAGCACTCCCTTCTTTCCCTCCCTTCTCGATTTCTCTCTCTCCACACACACACACATATAAATACCTGCCATATACAAAACTCAATATTAAGTTTGTTAAATATCCAGAGTATCATTTGTTATTTGGACATTTTCAATATCCAGAAAGAATCAATGAGCAGGGAATGTTGGACAATTTAATCTCCACCTGCCACCTTTACCTCCCAGTAACCCTGTCTCCACAATGACCCTCAGTAGAGCCTTTAACATCTATATATATCAAATGTAATACAACACAACACAATGCAAGGCAATGAGTGCAATCATTATACCCAAGATCTAATCTATCTACCAAAAAGTTTTCATATCACTTAAGGTGCTGATTGACATTTATGAGGATATTAGTATAAGCTTGAATAAACTGATAATAAAATTCTATTATGACTAAAATTATTTGGTGAGGATATCTAGCTCACAGAAACATTTAAAACTTGGCAGTAACTGTACTAACTGAAACCTGTTAGGGAACTGCCCCTTTTCTCATTTGACATTTTGAAACCCATTGGCCTTTATCTCCTTTGCAACAGTACCCTGGTTTTATGCATTGTCTCATTCCATTTCCAGCTGGTTTTTCATTCCTCTAATTCCAGAGGACAGAAGACCCCTGTCCCCAGTTCCCCTGTTTCTCCTTGTCATCCTTCTTGTCAGAGAAGCACAAACATTGGTTTAGGGGCTGAGGGCAGGGTGTGAGCAGTTGCTGATGTGTAGCCTTTGCAATATTTGCATATTTCCCTAAGAAGGAAAAACTGAGATGGAATTTTTGAGTGAGGGAAATGAGGGCAAGTCAGAGTCTAAATGACAGAAGAAAGGCAGGAAGGACTAGGAGGGGTGGCTGAGACAGAGAGTTGCCACGAAGTGATCCCAAGAAGGGCCCCATGGTGATGGAAAGGGACTTTTTAAACAAGCTTTCAATACCTTGAGCAGGCCCCCCATGGCTCAGCAATGAAGAACCCACCTGCAATACACGAGACCATGGGTTCCAACCCTAGGATGGGGCGATCCCCTGGAGGAGGGCATGACAACCCACTCCAATATTCTTGCCTGGAGAATCCCATGGACAAAGGATGGGCTATAGTCCACAGAGTCACAAACACATACAGTGACTAGTCCAGCCCTTTGCATTTCAAAGAAAAAATATAATTCCTGCCTGCAAGGAATAAACTCTCAATTTATGACCACAAAATTGCCTACAAAATCAGTAGCTACACACACAGTTCTGGAGCCTCAGAACTGGAATTTTAATTCCAATAAAAAGAAGCTACCTTGACTGAAAGCAGGCAACACTCTGATCACCATTCCCTTTCCAATCTTGGACCCCTCTGGTTTCTGGGGCCAAGAGTGAAGGCTGCTACCCAACAGGATGCTTCTGGTTCCTGTCATTCCTCCCCTGCCCTCACCATCACCCTCCTGGGTAAGAACCATCCTAACAGTGGCTATAGCCTAGACACTCACTGACTCATAAGCCTCCTTTCCTGCGATAGTTCCAATCTTTTTTTCCATATCTACCTGGTCAATGACAGTCCTCTCACCTTACAAAGTCTTCCAGGATTCCACTGGGTAGCCCCCTCTGCCCTGTAAGAGCTGGTCTATCTGTCATGCTCTGCCTTGTTTGCTGTGCTTGGCAGTGACAGGCTGGAAGGGCTCCTTCCCTCCCTAGCACCCTGTTTCTCTAGATGAGGGGGCTTTCTCCAATCTCTCTCCTCATCAGGGAGGAGTAGGGATTTGCATTTCTGACTAAAGAAGGTGGTGAGAGGCTGAAGATGGTCCATATTTCACCAGAAATTGTCTCAAAAGCAGGAAACATGGCCACTGTCCTCTCTTTTGCTGAAGGCATCTGGGTTTGGTGAAGAAATCCAGATCACAGGGCAGAAAAGCTGTCAGGGCCTGGGGCCAGCCTCCATCTCCTAGAGCAGACCATGAGGCCCAACTTCCTCCCCTTCACCCTCCATTCTGCTGGTCCCTGAAGTGTGCTGAGTGACTGAAACCCCTGCTCAAATCAGTGTTCATTCACTAGTTGGATTTGTGGATAGGACTTTTCAGAAAATAGTGCCCAAATCTGGGCTTGGAAGCCAAAATAACAGAAAACTTCACTTTGCTTTCAGATCCAAATCCCATTTTCCAACTCAGCTTGACAAGAGAACCCTATAAAGTGGGGCCCCAGCCAATCCTTTAAGACAGCTTTTGCTGAACATCAATCCTCATTGGCCCCTCTGTCTATTTTCAGATGGATAGTGCAGGTAAGTGGTTAACACCTGCAAATTCCAACATCCATAGCCTACTACAGCAGTAGCTGTAAGCTTTGCATGCTTATACCTTTACCCCATAGCCCGAAAGATATGACACACTTATCAGTTCAAATTGAAAGGCAAGAAGCATGATTCCTGGAGAGACCTAGCAACTCAGCAAATATTTTTTGACTAACCATTGACTGTCTGAAACAAGAAGAAATCACTAATCTTTTTAATGATTTCCTGAGGTCTCAATGGATGTATGCATGTAACTGAGCAAGACCCTACAGGGCCTTCCCGAAACAGGCCAGGCCCCCTACCCCACCCGCCATGTTCCCTGATGGCCTTCTGTCTATAGCATAACTTTAGTCAAAGAATACATTTAAACAGAGGAGTGAGAAAACACAGAAAGGAAAACAGTCAAACAAGACATAATAATAGCTTAGCTATTAAACTAAATCAAGGACTTTTAATTCCTCCTCAAAGGCTATAGATAATTTTTTTGAGCCACATTCTTTAGCTGTTTTGCAGATACTAAATCCCCCACCAGATGATAGAAGTTAACTGTATGCTTCCCATAAGCAATAGACCCCAGATAGTTTGGAACCAGGTTGATGACACTGACTCCTGATTACCTAGCCACCTAACTAATCAAAAGGATGTCTGTGAGCTGACCACAAACCCCACCTCTCCCTTAGCCTGCCTTTAAAAGTAATTCCCTGGCAAACATCATGGAATGAAGTTCAAACCTTTTAAATACTAGGTACCTAGATTTCTTTCCTGGTGCTTGCAGTAAACACTGCGCTTTCCTTCAGCACAACCAATGTCAGTAGATTGGCTTTACTGTGAATGGTTGAGAAGACCAAAGTTTGGTAATGTATGTGTAGTGTGTGTGTGCTTCTGTAGTCTGAGAGAAGCAATGACTGTGTTACAGACATTTTAAACTGTCTATATTAGTGTACATGCCTAGGTGAGCACGTCTTGTCTCCCTTAGCTGGGGAAATGTAGGGTTCTTGTGTAGGGTTCCATCTGGATTCGGGCTCCTCAGGGCAATACATGCCAGGCTTAGAGCACAGACTCTGCATTTTTTGAGCTTGAATCCAGCTCTACTACTGACTAGCTATGTGACACTGGGCAAGTTACTCAACTCATTGAGGTTAAATTAGATAAGACTGACTGAGTACTTAGAATAATGCCTAGCACTCAAGAAATGCCAGCTAATATTACCAAGAATGCTGATGTCATTTTTTAAAAATTTAAATTCATAATGAGCTATATAGTTTTCTGATTTTTCTTCATATATAATGTTTGGATTGTCTCATCATCACTGTTAGTTTAAAACTGTCCTACAAATGTAAGCAACAATGATAAAAAACATTTCTGTAACTGATCTGATTCTATGAATCTCAAATGCTCTTTCATCAATGTACTTTCTTTAAAAGTCTGGTCAAAAAATATTGTCAATATCCTGCTGTTATTTATGCAGAGCCATGGAACTGAGCTTCATCATGGGGCTGAGAATTACTTCTGTGGTAGATGTCAGAGAGAGGGCGTTCTGTTGAAGCTAATGGTCTTCACTAAGAGTAAAAGATGCATGTCTGTGTTCCTGAAGGAAGACCTCTACAGTAGAACAGGAGCCATTCATCAGCTAAACCTTTCAGGTATCATTTGAGAAGTGGGAGAAATTAAATAATTCCAGGAAGGGCAATGGGAATTCCATTGAAGGCATTGGGATGAAACGATTTAAATCAGAGCTGTATGCAAATTGAGTCCCATCAGGCTCCCAAAACCTAGGCAAAGAGAACAGGGCTCTCTATGACTTTAGTAATTCCAAGGCATTAATTCCCCTTACTATGATGGGAAGGTGCTCATAGCAAGAAGATAATACTTAAAAGAAATGTTCTAGAGATTACATAGTGAAGAGGATTTATGACCAAATACAAGCTTCCTTGGTAACTCAGATTGTAAAGAATCTGCTTGTAAAGAGAGTGACCCAAGTTCAACCCCTGGGTCAAGAAGATCTACTGGAGAAGGGAATAACTACCCACTCCAGTATTCTTGCCTGGAGATTTCCATGGACAGAGGAGCCAGGTGGGCTACAGTCCAAGTGGTTGCAAATAGACACAATTGAGTGACTAACACTTTTCACACTGTAGGATAAAGAACACCAAGTGGGAATCTGAAGATGTATGGACTGGTTGTGATTCTAGATGAGGAACTTACTATTTCTGACCTTAAATCCTCATGTAAAAATGAGGAATTTCTGCTTGGATGATAGCCATTAAGGTACATGCTTTATAACTTAGCCATGAAAAGAGAAAGTATATTGTTGCTGTTACATCCTTCAGTGTTAGCATTGATAAAGATAAGTAAATCATTAATTTTTCTCACCTACAGATTAACAATATTTGTGAGTATGAAGACTAAATGTGGCTGCAAATGTAAAGCATTTAACACAACACTTAATAGAATGATGGTTTATTATGATTATTATGAGACTAAAAGAGAATGAGAATGCTATTCTTTCTAGAATGCTCTGAAAGAAGGAATTCTTGGAGGAGCGGAGCCATCTAGCCCTGTGGATTGGCAGGAGAGCTGTGGAGAAAAATACTACTGGGTGTCTATGGAGCATTTCCTCTTACCTAATCTGAGCAAAAAAAGTTGTTAGAAGTTGCTAAAACTTTACTCACAAAATACTAGCAATCTGAGTTCAATAATATATGAAAAAGATCATACCTCATGATCAAGTGGGATTTATTCCAGGGATACAGGAATGATTTGATATTTGCAGGTCAATCAATGTGATATACCACATTATCAAAAGAAAGGATAGAAATAACATAACCATTTCAATATATGCAGAAAAAGCATTTGATGAAATTCAGCATTCATTCATTCTCATCAAAGTTGGTATAGAAAAAAACATATCTCAAAATAATAAAGATCATTTATGACATACCCAGAGTAAATGGTAACGTGGTAAAGCAGATTTTTAGGCTTGCGTAAAAAAGAAAATCAGGTAAAACTATGATGAATAGATGTTGTATTGCTCTTCTTTCATCTTCTAATTATCTTCTTTTCATTTCCAGAATAGGCATTTTTAGAACACATTTTAATTTTAGTTGAAAAAACATCAGTTGTACATTTTTATTTGTGAAAAGACAAATGATATAAAACTGAAAACTAAAATTTTAAAATGCATCATGCCACCATTGAGTCTAATTGGCTTAAGGATGACAAGCTGAAAGCTTTTCCTCTAAAATCAGGGACAAATCAAAGATGAACATTCTTTCCACTTTACAACTCCTAGTCACAGCAATCAGACAAGTAAATACATATATAAAAGATACTCAAATTGGAATTGAAGAAGTAAACTCTCATGATTTGTAGATAGCATAACACTTTATATAGAAAACTCTAGTCTCCTTTAAAAATTATTAGAATTAATAAATGAATCAGCAAAGTTGTATGATGCAAAATTAATATACAGAAATCTGTTGCTTTTCTATGCACTAATAATGAACTATTGAAATAAAAATTAAGGAAGTGATACAATTTACAGTCACATTAAAATGGAATCAAATACCTTAAACTTAACAAAGGTGAAAGACCTATACACTGAAAAGTATTAAATACTAATGAAGGAATTTGAAAATGATATAAGGAAATGAAAAATTATTTCATGTTAATGAACTAGAAGAATTAATGTTATTAAAATGTCCATCCTATCCTAAGCAATCTAGAGGTTTAATGAAATCCTTATCAAAACATTCATGACATTTTTCACAGAACTAGAATTTATATGGAACCAAACAAACACCTTGAGTTGACAATTCAATCTTGAGAAAAGAGAACAAAGCTACAGTTATCACAATCCCTGACTTCAGACTATATTAAAAAGCCACAGTAATCTATAGTGCATGACACTGGCATAAAAATAGACACATAAATCAAAGGAACAGGATAGTAAGCCCAGTACACACTTATGGTTAATTAATCTACATAAAGGAGGCAAGAATATACCACAGAGAAAAGACAGTCTCTTCAATAATTAGTGCTCGGAAAATTGGAAAGCTATAAGTAAAAGAATGTATATAGTATTTTGTACTATATGCAAAAATAAACTCAAAATGAATTGTAGATCTAAATGTAAGACCTGAAGCTATAAAACTACTACTAGAGAACATAGGTAGAACACTCTTTGACAAATTATAGCAATATTATTTGGATCTATTTCCTAAGATAAAAGGAAATAAAAGCAAAAATCAACAAATGGGATCTAATTAAATTTAAACGCTTTGCAAAGCAAAGAAAACCATTGACAAAATGAAAAGACCCCAACTGACTGGGAGAAAACATTTGTAAATAATAGTTGGTGCAGTGGGAAAGAATACCTCTGCCAGTGCAGGAGACACCAGAGATGTGGGTTCAATCTCTGGGTTGGGAAGATCCCTTGGAGCAGGAAATGGCAACCTGTGCCATGAAAATTTCATGGACAAAGGAGACTGGTGGGCTGCAGTCCATGGGGTTGCAAAGAGTTGAACGCGACTGAGCATGTATGTGCACACCTCCCCACCCCACATAACCAAAACTAGGTACTATCCAAAATATACAAATAGCTTATACAACTTAATAGCAAAAAATACAATTTTTTTTTTGTAAAAGAACAGAAGAGGACTTCCCTAGTAGTCCAATGGATAAGACTCCACTCCCAAGTCAGAAGGCCAGAGTTCCATCCCTGGTTGGGGAACTAAGATCCCGCATACCACAATTTAGCCTGTGTGCCACAACAAACACCCAGTACAGCCGAAGGAAAAAAAAAAAAAGGGCAGACTACATATTTTTCCAAAGAAGATATGTGGATGGCCAAAAGGCACATGAAAAGATACTTGGCATTGCTAATAATTACAAAAATGCAAATCAAAATCAATATGAGATATCACTTCATACCTGTCAGAATTGGTATCATCAAAAAGCATACAAATAAAAATGTTGGTGAGGATGTAAAAAAAATGAACCTTATTACACTGTTGATGGGATTATAAATTGGTGCACCCACTATGGAAAACAGTTATGGAGGTTCCTTAAAAAACTGAAAATAGAACTACCTTGTGTGTGGTTAGTCACTCATTCATGTCCATGTCCATGGTCGCTTTGTGACTCCATGAACTGTAGCCTGCCAGGCTCCTCTGTTCATAGGGATTCTCCAGGCAAGAATACTGGAGTGGGTTGCCATGCCCTCCTCCAGGGGATATTCCCAACCCAGGGATCGAACCTAGGTCTCCCACGTTGCAGGCAGATTCTTTACTGTCTGTGCCATCAGGGAAGCCCAGAACTATTATTATCTAGCAATTCCACTGCTTATATATTCAAAGAAAATGAAAATGCTAGTACCTGCTTTCCAATGTTTGCAGCAGATTTATTTACAATAGCCCAAATATGGAAGCAACCCAAGTGTCCATCAACAGAGGAACTGATAAAGAATACGTGGTACAAATATATAATGTAATGTTACTAAGCCATGCAAAGAATGAAATTCTGCCATTTGCAACAACATGGATGCACCTAGTAAAAATTATGCTGAGTGAAAAAAGTTAGGCAGAGAAATATAAATACCCTATGCTATCACTTATATGTGAAATCTAAAGGATAAAACAAATGAAAGTATATAATAAAACAGAAACAGACTCACAAACATAGACAGCAAACTATTGTTTACCAATGAGGAGAAGAAAGAAGGAGGGACTAGACAGAGGTATGGAATTAAGTGACACAAATTACTAGGTATAGAATAAATGAATCCAGGTATATACTGTACAGCACAGGAAAATATAGCCATTGTTTTGTAATAACTTTAAATGGAGTATAGTCTATCAAAAATAAAGTGAAATCAAAACATCCACATGCACACAAAAAACTTGCTACGATGTGACCTCCCACTTATCCCTTTAATTGACCCATAAATTAATTATTCAAATATTTATTGAGCATCCTACTCAGTGCTAGTTGTTTCAGAAGTCACTGAGCATGCAGACATGAGCAGTAAGAGATCGTATTATATCTAATACAGAAGCCTATATGACTAACATCTAACTATACCACACTGATTGTAGTGAGCTCTATCCCTTCTTCCTCAGAATGTCTTTGATTAATTTCTTTTGCTGTAATTCAGATTATCTGATCTGGACCAGGTCTATATCAAATCTCTATCACAAAAGACTCATCCTTTGTCTCATCTCTCTGCTCACTTCATGCTTCTTAGAGCTCTTGTATTAATCATTTTTTGAGATGATTTGCTGACTGTATCATTTTAAAAAGACATGCATAGAAATAATTAGCATTTTTAAGGAATATAAAACTATTTATTGACCACTGTTCACCAGTATTTACAATAAAGTAAACAATATACAGTTGAATAACATTCTGATTACTACAAAGTTTTTGTTTTTCTTGGCTTCTGAACTAGTAACCCAAGATACTGAGAAAAATTGAGCCTTCATGTAAGGAATGGATTGGAGTCAAGTCTGAAAAAACATACAGGTCAAGCGTAGATTAGAAAAAGTTTGTTCACTCATTTATTCCTGTAGATTGTAAATTGCCAGTTTTTTAAAACTATCTGATTAGGTTTCCGTGAACAAATCTGAGACATCCCATATATCACAACCTTTCATAAATATAGAACAGAGACTTCATTTCTTGTAACACAATGGTTCACCAAAAAGAATCATCAAGTGTCCATTTAACTTAGTTTTGCTTTGCTGTATTATATACCAGAATTTTTCTACTTTTTTCATTTGGTTGGGAAGGTTGTTGATAGTGATAAAAATTTTCCTTGCAGGGTTTCTGCATAAAAAACTGCATTTATAAGCAGATATGGATGCAGATTCTGATAGGGATACTTAAAAAAATTACCCAATTTAAACTGCTTAATTTGTCTAATTAATTATAAAATTATTTAATTTGAAATGTTAAGACTTAAATTTTCAGCCTAAGTTGAAGTTATTTATTATATTGCTCAAAATGATGTTATTCCAGAACATGGGCTTATCCATGGTTATGAAAGGCTGTTGTTTAAATATATTTACCAAAACAAGAACCACAACAAAAAATTAACTCCCAAACCATTTACATATGTCTTTTATGTACACACATACAAAAAACTTAGAATGGTCCTCAGGCATATATGAGTTAAATGCAAATTCTAAATTCTGATTGAGTAATGACTATGGAGATTTCCTCCAACATTTAGAAGAACTGTTCTCTAATGCTGAGGAAATAATATACCATAGTATCAAATTCTTTCCTGCTGAAGGAAGCAATTACAGAAAGCTTTTATTTGTTCAAAATAACCAGTGCTACAGATGGAGAAAGAAACCCCAAAAAACCCAATGTAACTTCCCCAATACTACTTCAAAACAAACATATCAAACCTGATTTTCATTAGAATGTAGTTATTTCTTCACACTAATAAATCAAAAAACCAAGACCCACATTTTATATATATATATAAATATATATAAAAGGCAATGCAAACAATTATTGAGCCTCATCTTCTGGACAAGAATGCCAAGTTAGTCTCTCTTCATAAAAAGCAATTATAATTTGAGGACACTTCATATTTGCCTCTTTTGCCAGCACCAAGTCTGCCTCATCAGAATCTTTCCATTTCATGAGGAACATTAATTCTCCACTGTTGTCTGTGGCACCAATTATTCGTTCTGGATCAAGACCTCTGGCAAAACCTCTTGGTTTATCAGCAGCATCTCTTTTCTTCTTTGATTTGCTATCATCAGATTCACTGTCAGACAGAGATTTTCTTTTTGTTCCATCTTTTTCTTTACCAGCTTTTTGAGAATTAAGAAATGCTTAAATTAACTCTGGACAATCTAAATTTTCTTCAGGTTCCCAAGTATTGTCTGCATCTGTAAATCCCTTCCACTTCAAGAAATATTCCACCTTCCCGTTCACTACACGGTGGTCCAATACTTTTTCTAAGACAAATTCTTCAGGTTCTGCCTCTTCAACTTTTTTACTCTTTCCATTTTGTTTCTTTCCCATTTTTTGCAATGTAATTTTATTGGAGGCCATTTTTTATTGCAGACTTGAAGAGCTATTATTCACCGCCTCTGAGCTGCTCTGGGTCCCGGGTCTCAATAATTAGCATTTTTAAAAATTCTTTTTCTCAATCATGAAGAAATCTAGTGGTAGAGAAATTTTGCTAATTTTGGAATCCTTGTTACCAGAAGGTATAGAACCAAGCACAAAGGACACAATTCTACTAACTTTGTCTCAAGGAGATTAACTTGTCAATTTTGAGACCCAATTCCTTCTATATCACCAGAAAAACTTTTAAAAACACTTTTAAACAAAGTATGAGGGGAAAGAATATAGGTAATTGGTGAGAAACAGGTAGTTTATTGTCAGTGAAAGAAACTTCTCAGTTCACATACATATTTGAAGAATTTTAAAATATCTAATTTACTCAATGAATGTTTTCAGAAACAATTAAAATTAATTTATAGCTGTTTAACTTAAAAGAACTGGAAGTAAGCTGAAATGATTTTTGGAGATTTTAACCCAATCAATATAAAAAACAAAACTTGTAAAAGCCTGCAGGATAAAATGACAATCTCTAACCCTGGAGAAATAATGAAAGCAAAAATAATTAAGTTGTTAAGATTTAAAAAAAAAAAACCCTGCTGTTCAGAACATGGTGTGTAGCCTCCCTTCATTTCAATGTTACTGATAACGATTGCCTTTTAAAAACTGATGTGTTTGAAAACCTAATTTGCAAGAGGCAAATGCAGTATTAGGAAAGGGCTGATGAATTTTCACATCTCGGCCTTCCAAAGCAAGTTCTGATAAGTCTTTGTCTTTTCCCCTGGGTATCAGTCACATACTCTATGGGATTATGTGTTGAAAAATGTCTTCCAATGTGGAGACTTGGCTCCTCTTGAAAAAACCCAAAGGAGCTTGCTCTGAAAGCACTATATTCCCCCACATCGAACCAAGTCCTTCTAAGGAAGGAGAAGAGAAGTTGGCCCCAACTGGTAAGAGGCCAGTCCATTGGAAGAATTGTAAACAGGGGACTGAAGGATTAACTTCATGGACAGACCTGGCTTTCAGCCTCTGTGTATTCTTGCCACCTTTTCTTAATATCTTCTGCTTCTGTTAGGTCCATACCATTTCTGTCCTTTATTGAGCCCATCTTTGCATGAAATGTTCCCTTGGTATCTCTAATTTTCTTGTAGAGATCTCTAGTCTCTCCCATTCTGTTTTCTTCCTCCATTTCTTTGTATTGATCACTGAGGAAGGAAGGCTTTCTTATCGCTCCTTGCTATTCTTTGAAACTCTGCATTCAGATGGGAATATCTTTCCTTTTCTCCTTTGCTTTTCACTTCTCTTCTTTCCACAGCTATTTGTAAGGCCTCCTCAGAGAGCCATTTTGCTTTTTTGCATTTCTTTTCCATGGGAATGGTCTTAACCCCTGTCTCCTGTACAGTGTCACGAACCTCCGTGCATAGTTCATCAGACACTCTGTCTATTAGATCTAGTCCTTTAAATCTATTTCTCACTTCCACTGTATAGTCATATGGGATATGAGTTAGGTCATACTCTTCCCTTTATTTTGAATGCCATGACACACCCATCAAAGGCTAACAGATTAACATTATTTGCAGATCCTTCAGTAAATCATCAGGTTCCACCCCTGGATCAGGACAATTCCCTGGAGAAGGAAATGGCTATCCATTCCAGTGTTCTTGCCTGGAGCATTTTATGGAGGCTCTTCCTCCATAGAAGAGGAAGAGCCTGGTGGGCTACAGTTCATGAGGTTGCAAAGAGTTGAACACGACTGAATGACTAAGACTAAGACTTCACTGCAATTCAGGAAATCATAGGTCTGGGAAGTTGAAAGCTGGAATTCAGGACCTTCTAAAGTGAAGAGGCTCAGGCAAAATCTCCAGTCTTTAGGCCAGTATCCCTGAAGATATATAACCAAAAGTAAAAGTAAAATAACAACAACAAAATAAACTGATTTCCACATGTTTAATCCTAAATCATGTCAATTCTTAATTGGATAAAGGAGGTCTTTCCCTAACTAACATCCTCCCAGAGGTCTAAACATATTCTCTATGAGGAATTATAACATCATCTGGCTTAAAGATATAGATTATTAGGGTGAATTTAAAATTTTTTACTCTATTCTACTAGGGAGAAATCCAACTTAAATGTATGGATATTAAAATGTTGAATGTAAAAAAAAAACAAAATAAAAAAAGAGATAAATCTGGCAAACACTAATCAAAAGAAAACATAACTATATCAATGTCAGGAAAAGGGACTTTATGAAACAAAGCACCACTTGCAATTAAAGGCTTCCCAGGAGGCATAGTGGTAAAAATTCTGCCTGCAATGCAGGAGACAAGATACAGTTTTGATCTCTGGGTTGGGAAGATTCCCTGGAGAAGGAAATGGCAACCCACTGCAGTTTCTTGCCTGTAAAATTCCATGGACAGAGAAGCCTGGCAGGCTACAGTCCATGGGGTTGCAAAGAGTTGAACATGACTGAACACAACACACACACATAGACTAAAAAGGATATTTGAATATTCACCAGAATACACAAAAACTTCTAAATTTGAATGTGCCTGGTTAACAAAATCTCAGAGTATATAATACAGAAATAGAAGTAAAAAGAGAAATGGACACATCTACAATCATAGCAAAATATTTTAACACAAACCCTCTCATTAGATGATAGAAAAAATAGACAATTTGAATGTATAGACAATTTGAACAACTGTGGAATATGCATTGTCTTTATATGTCCAGTGAATATTATTCAAAGTTAAACACTTGTTGGATCACATAGCAATTTAAAAAATCTGACAACAGTGGAACTAAAACAGAAACTAAAAGAAAAATCTAAAACATTCTAAGTTATGCAAATTAAGCCAAAAAAATCTTAAAGAATCATGGATTCAAAAAAGAAATCAAATGGAAATTAAAATGATTTATAAAATATACAGAATATAGCAAAAGTTCTGCTTAAGGGGAAATTTATAGCCTAAATAACAACAGATAAATTAAAAGTTTGAGAATTTATGGTATAAATATGCATAGATTTTTTAAAAATAAAAGATTAAAAAAATAAAAAACCAAAGAAAGCAGAAGGAAGGAAATAATGTTAAAGATAAGAGATTAATTTTTAAAAAGAAACAAATATGCAATAGAGAAAATGCACAGAAACTGACATGGTATCTCAAAAGGATTAATACAATTTGTGTAAAACTGGTAAAGACTATTCAAGAAGTTTGCTAAAACAGCACAAATTACTAATATCCTGTATGTATCATTAATATTAAAAATACATTAATGAATGAAAATAGATTAAAAATGTAGTTGAAATAGACAAATTCCTTGAAATCATAATGCAAAAACCAAAATAAGAACAAATAGAAAATTGGAAAGGTATAAATTCTATAAATAATTTAATCCATAATTTCGGTCTAGATAATTTCACCATTGAATTTTTTTAATTCTTAAATAAAATAAGAGCAATAAAAGACAAACTTCACTATAGAACTGAAAAACTTTCCAAATTCTTTTATCTGTTTTATATTGCCAATAAACAGAGATAGAAATTTTTTTTAAAAAAGGAATTACATTCACAATTTTGTCAAACAATGTCCACTCATAGGACTAAATCTAATCATAGATGTATAAAATCTATATACCAGCAAGTTACAAGATATTATTTAGAGAAATTAAAAGTATCTAAATAAATGAAGTCACATGCAACTTAGCAACTAAGCAAGAACAATCATGTTTATGGATTGCAAGATTAAATAAAGATATAAATTTTCCTTCTATTAATCTATAAATTTAAAACAGTCCAAATTAAAATCCCAACAATTATTTATGGTGAAATTGTTAAGCTATTTCTAAACTTTATAAGAGAGTACACCTAATCAAGTATATCCAAAGCAATTTTGAAGAAGAACAAAGTTAATGTCAAAAATCTTACTATAAATCTACAATAATTAAATCTGTCTGGTATTAGACAAGGGGTAAGAGGCTGATTAATTGAATAGAACATGCAGAAAGAAACCCACATATACATAAAATACTGTTTTTTATGATAAAATGGCAATGCAGAAAACTGGAGAAATAAAATATTCAGTAAGTTGGATTACTTACTGAAGTACCTGCGTGTGGTTTCAAAAATGACAGAATGATCTCTGTTCATTTCCAAGGCAAAACATTCAGTATCCAAGTCTATGCCCCAACTAGCAGTGCAGAAGAAGCTGAAGTTGAATGGTTTTATGAAGACCTGCAACACCTTCTAAAACTAACAGCCAAAAAAGATGTCCTCTTCATTATAGGGGACTGAAATGCAAAAGTAATAAGTCAAGAAACACCTGGAGTAACAGGAAAATTTGGCTTTGGCATACAAAATGAAGCAAGGCAAAGGCTAACAGAGTTTTGCCCAAGAAAACGCACTGGTCATAGCAAACACCCTCCTACAACACAAGAGAAGATGCCACACATGCACATCACCAGATGGTCAACATCAAAATCAGATTGATTATATTCTTTGCAGCCAAAGATGGAGAAACTCTATACAGTCAGCAAAAACAAGAGTTGGAAGTGACTGTGGCTCAGATCATGAACTCCTTATTTCAAAATTCAGAGTTAAATTGAAGAAAGTAGGGAAAACCACTAGACCATTCAGGTATGACCTAAATCAAATCCCTTACAATCATACAGTGGAGAGGACAAATAAATTTCCAGGGATTAGATTTGATAGACAGAGTGCCTGAAAAACTATAGACAGAGGTTCATAACATTGTACAGGAGGCAGTGATCAAGACCATTCCCAAGAAAAAGAAATGCAAAAGGGCAAAATGGTTGTTTGAGGAGGCCTTACAAATACTGAGAAGAGACGCAAAAGGCAAAGGAGAAAAGGAAAGATGTACCCATTTGTATGCAGACTTCCAAAGAATAGCAGGGAGAGATAAGAACGTCTTCCTCAGAGATCAGTGCAAAGAAATAGAGGAAAACAATAGTATGGGAAAGCCTAGAGATGTCTGCAAAAAACTTAAAGACACCAAGGGAACATTTCATGCAAAGATGGGCTTAATAAAGGACAGAAATGGTATGGATGCCTTACCATTAACAGAAGCAAAAGATATTAAGAAAAGGTGACAAGAATACACACAACTGTACAAAAAAGTTCTTCATGACCCAGATAATCACTATGGTGTGATAACTCACCTAGAGCCAGACATCCTGGAATGTGATGTCAAGTGGGCCTTAGGAAGAATCATTACGAACAAAGCTAGTGGAGGTGATGGAATTCCAGTTGAGCTATTTCAAATCCTAAAAGATGACCCTGTGAAAGTACTGCACTCAATATGCCAGCAAATCTGGAAAACTCAGCAGTGGCCACAGGACTGGGAAAGGTCAGTTTTCATTCCAATCCCAAAGAAAGGCAGTGCCAAAGAATGCTCAACCTACTTCACAATTGCACTCATCCCATATGCTAGCAAAGTAATGCTCAAAATTCTCCAAGCCAGATTTCAACAGTACATGAACCATGAACTTCCAGATGTTTAAGCTGGATTTAGAAAAGGCAGAGGAACTGGACATCAAATTCCCAACATCCACTGAATCATTAAAAAAGCAGGAGAGTTTCAATAAAACATCTACTTCTGCTTTATTGACTACACCAAAGCCTTTGACTGTGTGGATCACAACAAACTGTGGAAAATTTTTCAAGAGATGGGTATATCAGACCACTTTATCTACCTCCCGAGAAATCTGTATGCAAGTCAAGAAGCAACAGTTAGAACTGGATATGGAACAACCTATGGGTTCCAAATTGGACAGCAAATATGGCAAGGCTGTATATTATTACCCTGCTTATTTAACTTCTATTCAGAGTACATCATGTGAAATGCCAGGCTGGATGAGGCACAATTTAGAATCAGGGTTACCGGGAGAAATATCAATAACCTCTAATATGCAGATAACATCACCCTGTGGCAGACAGAAAGTAAGAACTAAAGAGTGTCCTAATGAAAGTGAAAGAGGAGAGTGGAAAAATTGGCTTAAAACTCAACATCCAGAAAATGAAGATCATGGCATCTAGTCACATCACTTTATGGCAAATAGATGGGAAAACAATGGAAACAGTGAGAGACTTTATTTTTTTTGGGGTGGGGGGCTCCAAAATCACTGCAGATGGTGACTGCAGCCATGAAATTAAAGGATGCTTACTTCTTGGGAAAAAAAGCTATGTCAAACCTAGCCAGCATGTTAAAGAGCACAGACATTACTTTGACAACAAAGGTCCATCCAATCAAAGCTATGATTTTTCCAGTAGTCATGTATGGATGTGAGAGTTGGACTATAAAGAACGCTGAGTACAGAAGAATTGATGCTTTTGAATTGTGGTGTTGGAGAAGACTCTTGAGAGTCCCTTGGACTGCAAGAAGATCCAACCAGCCAATACTAAAAGAAATCTGTCCTGAATATTCATTGGAAGGAGTGATGCTGAAGCTGAAACTCCAATACTTTGCCCACCTGATGTGAAGCACTGACTCATTTGGAAAGGCCCTGATGTTGGGAAAGATTGAAGGCAGGAGAAGGGGATGACATAGGATGAGATGGTTGGATGGCATCACTGACTGGATAGACATGAGTTTGAGCAAGCTCTGGGAGTTGGTGGTTTGACAGGGAAGCACTAGCATGCTGCAGTGCATGGGGTTGCAAAGAGTTGGATATGACTGAGTGACTGAACTATACTAAAGTTGAATCAGTTGGTTACCTACATGTTTAACGAATTAACATTGACTACTACCCCACTTCCTACACAAAAACAATAGACTGATTGTAGATCTACCTTTAAAAAAGAGAGTAACAAAATTAAAAGATATTATCTTCATAAGATAGACAAAGCTTTCTTAAATAGGATGCTACTATGCTAACAATAGAGCAGTTTATTTAAAAATTCATTGTATTAAACTTACCAACTTCTTTGCATTGAGGATATCTTTAAAAGAGTGAAAACAGCAAACATCACAGTGGGAAAACATTAGCAATACATATAACTAACATAAAATTTCATTCAGAGTGTATAAAAATTTCTTTCAAATCAACAAGAAAATTAAATGAAAAACTGGACAAATTTTGAAAAGAATCTAAAAACACATGATATTTCAGATAGGCAAAACATATATGTAAATATACTCAACTTCACTGGGAATCAGGAAAATGCAAAATAACAATGGAACACAACTATATACCACCAGAATTACCAAGAGAAAAAGACTGATAATACTTTGTGTTAGGACAACTGAAATGTTCAAACTGTGCTGGAGGGAGAGTGAAAGTAAAATGAGCCACTTGAAAAACTGACTGAACATATACATTCCCTAGAACCAAATAATCCCCCTCCTGAATATATATCTAAAATGAAGCAAACACATGTATTTATCCAAAGACATGTCCAGGAATGAGTATAGTAGCCTAATACATAATAAGATGAAAGAAGGTAAAAACAAACAAACCAAAAAACCAAGTGTTCATCACTAGTAAAGTGGAAAAAATAAATTGTGGCTTCTTTAAACAAAAGAATACTGTACAGCCATTCACCAACAAACCACAGCTCCATGCAAAAGCATGGATAAATCTCCTAAACATTTTTTTTTGTACAAAATAATCCAGACAGAAAAGAAGAAGTACTATATGAGTCCACTTATATTAAACGTCCCCAAACAGACAAAACTAAAATGTACTGTTAGAAGTCAGCAAAGTTTCCTGTGCTTGGAGAGTGGTGGTGGTAATTGAGATACCAAATGCTCTTTTGAGATGCTTATTCTTGTTATTTTCTTGATCTGGGGGCTAGTTACACAAATGCATTAACTTTGCATAAATTGTTCAGACCGTTTCTGATTTGTGTACTTTTCTATATGTACATTGTACTTGAAAAATATTTATTAAAAATAATTCTATGGCTGATTCTTATTGATGTATGACAGAAAACCACAAAATTCTGTAAAGCAAA
Organism: Antilocapra americana; assembly: GCA_007570785.1. Classification (NCBI taxonomy): domain Eukaryota; kingdom Metazoa; phylum Chordata; class Mammalia; order Artiodactyla; family Antilocapridae; genus Antilocapra; species Antilocapra americana. The sequence continues at coordinate 208,130 of ML660200.1, read as the reverse complement.
TATCCTTCAATTAAAAAAAAATAAAGTGGCCAAAACAGTAATTCTACTATTTTGAGCATGTGACTCAAGTCAGGGATTACTTTGTTAAGGCTGTGATTATATACTGTGCTTTCATCTGCATAAACAGCCCCTTCCAAATACTCTGACTGAAGAATGAATCAAAGGCCATAGAACCACTACAATTTTTTCAAGTTGAGGGACCTCAATGGTAGTTTAGAGGCTAAGACACTGAACTCCCAGTATAGGAGTGATTGGGTTCCATCCCTGGTCAAGGAACTAGATCTCTCATGCTATAACTAAAGATCCTGCATGTCACAACTAAGACCCAGTACAACCAAATAAGTCAATAAATGAATATTAAAACTATTTTTTCAAGTTGAGGAAGCCTATCAACCAATCAAAAGAAAAAAATCAGAGTTCCAGTTGAAACTGTTAAACATGTGGCTTATGTCACAGCTCCTAAGAAATGAAGATCTAGATATGGTCTTGTTTGGAGAATATCACATATTTACATCAGCCTTTGGTTTTATAATGTGAAATAATGATGTATTAGATAATAAATTTCGCCTCAGATCTTGCCTGAAGGACTCAATACTAATAGGGCAAAGGGAAAATAACAATTATGATAATAACAACAATTATATAAATGTATAATGTGGGATATGTATACCCCACATATATAGTGGGGTAATGTCAGTGAAAATGGCAGAGTAAGGAACTTTGAAAATATGTGCTTCCATAAAAGTGATGAAAAAAACTAGCAAAAATGCTTAGAATCTTTTTTTTTTTTTTTTAAATTTCTGAAAATTAACCCAAGGCTTACAACAATCTGAACTGTCTAGTGGCTCCCTGGAAAACTACCGTTTCCTTGAAAGGGTTGTCTGATTCAGAACTTGCCCAGTGCTAAAGCAACCACCTGGGGAGTATTTGCTGAAAACATTTACAGGCAAATGTTTGAGCTGCTGCTGCCTGAGGCAATAGAAAATAGCTGGGACAAACAGATAGTCAAAAAGTTTGTAGGGGAAAGCTGGGGAATGAGATAGCTTGGACTTCCCTGGTGGCTCAGCTGGTAAAGAATCTGCTTGCAGTGCGAGAGACCTGGGTTTGATCCCTGGGTTGGGAAGATCCCCTGGAGAAAAGATGGACATACAGACTTGAAAAGCTCTGACAGATTCCTGGGAGCCTGAAAAACCAGATGTATGTGTAGGGATGTGAACAGGCTAAGGAAAGTACTGAGACTCTCACCTCTTGTTTGAGTCTTTATGTAAACAGAAAGCAAAGGCTAAGCCATGGTTGTAACTCCCTGGCTAAGTGTCAAAGGTTTGCCCCAAATGTACACAGAACCCTCCAGAGAAAGGCTGAGAGGTTTTTGGTTGCAAATGAATTTTCTATTCAGTTATTGGCTGACCACTAAGGCAAAGGACAGAGAATTTAATGGCTCAGTTGAGAAGAAATACAGACTTTATAGAATTAATTTAGAGAAGCCACTAAACAAACAACTACAAGTATAGTAAACATAACAGCAGCAAAACTGGGAAGGTGTGATCTGATTTCCAGAGATGTACATTATAGTACTGAAAATACCCACGGCTTTTAACACATATTATGAAATGCAAAAAAAAAAAAGAAGAAGAAAAAGAAGAAGAGAGTATGAACCATATGAAAGTGAAAGTGACTCAGTCGTGGCTGACTTTGTGACCCCATGGACTCTACAGTCCATTGAATTCTCCAGGCCAGAATACTGGGGTGGGTAGCAGGTCCCTTCTCCAAGGGATCTTCCCAACCCAGGGATCAAACCCAGGTCTCTTGCATTGCAGGTGGATTCTATACCAGCTGAGCCACCACGGAAGCCCCAATATACACACTTACACAAACTCCAAAACAAAACAGTGAATAGAAACTGTCTCTGCAGAAAGCCTAGATACGGGACTTTTAAGACAAAGATTTTAAATCAGCTCTTCTAAATATATTCAAATAATAAAAGTGACCTTTCTTTAAAGAACTAAAGAAATAGTCAAGAACAATACCCATCAAATAGAGTATATCAACAAAAATATAGAATTTAAAAAAAATAGAAATTTGAGTTGAAAAGTACAACTGAAACAAAAACAAAACATTTATTTTAGTAAATTTAATGGTTCAACAGCACTGGCAAGCAAGTGAAAGAGTTGGTGAACTTGAAGATACATCAGCTGAGATTATCAAAGCTAAGAATAAAAAGTCAAATATGCAGAAAAATGAGCTGAGTCTCAGAAACCTATGGAATATCATCATACATACCAACTATGTGTAATGAAAGTCCCAAAGAAGAAGAGGAGGAAAAAGGAGGTAGAAAGCATATTTGAAGAAATAATGGCCCAAACTTCCCAAATGTTAATCTGTACATACAAATTCAAAGAGCTGAAAGAACAGGCATGTTTATCAACAAAGATTTCTGTATTTGGCAAAGCTATCCTTCAAAAATGAAGGATAAGTTCAGACATCCCAGATAAACAAGCACTGAGAGAATGTTAAAGTAGTAGAAAGTTCATAGAAAAAAGTCCTTCAAGGTAAAATGAAAGGACACTAGACAGTAATCCACATCCACAGAGATACATAGAGAACACTAGAGAAGGCACGGCCATATGGATAAATATAGAAGGTAGTGTGAACGTATTCTTTTTATTGTAATCCTTTCTCCCTCTATGATCAGATGCATGAATCAGTAATTATAAACCCATGTTGATGGACACACACTGTAAAATGATTTAATTAAAAATATTAACACCACCAGAAAAAAGGTGAGGGAAATGGAGCTACAAAAAAATTGTATACTATTGAAGTTAAACTGGTATTATTTGAAATAGGTTAAGATGATATTAATAGTTATAATCCCCAGGGCAATAACCAAGAAAATAACTTAAAAGTATACAGTAAATGAAGTGGCAAAAGAATAAGGTGGTATGGTATACTAGTAAATTTAAATTTAACACAAAATAAGGCAGTATATTTGAGGAACAAAAGATCCATGGCATATGGAAAACAAATAGCAAAACAGAACAAATCCTTCCTTAGATCAATGTAAATAAAGTAAACTTTCCAGTTAAAAAGTAAAGATGAAAGAATAGATTAAAAACATGATCCAACGATAAACTATCTTGAAGTGACACATATAAGTTGAGAGCAAAGAATGAAAAAAAAACTACACAAATAGAAATCAAAATAGAACTGGAGTGGCTATAAAGATATCAAACAAAATAGACTAAAACAAAAATTGTTACTAGAGATGAAGAATACTGTATATTATACATCAATACATCAAGATATAACAGTTATAACACATATACAGCTAAGAGTAAAGCCCATGATACATGAAGAAAAGCTGACAGAATTAAAAGGAGAAATAGGAAATTCAATAATAACTGTTGAAGACTTCAATACCATACTTCTAATAATGAATGGTACATTTAGAAAGAAGACAAGCAAGGAAAAAGATTTGAATCACACTAAAAGCCAAGCAGACCTAATGGAAATCTAGGCAACACTCTACCCAAGAGAAGCTGAATACACAGTCTTCCCAAGTGAGTATGTAACATTCCACAGGATAGATCATATTTCAGGTTTATGTCTTAATAAATGTTAAATGACTGAAATCATACAAAGTATGTTCTCAGAGTACAATGAAATGAAATTTTAAGTCAATCAACGAATGAGTTTGAATAATTCACTAAATATGAAAATTAAACAGTACATTCCTATTAATAAATAAGCAATGATTAAAGAAGAAATTACAGGGGAAATTAGAAAGTGTTTTTGATGAATATAGCCAAACACAACATACCAAGGTAACAGAGTTGAGAGCCCAAAAATAAAACCATATATCTATGTTCAATCTTGCCAACAATGGTGGCAAGATTATTTAAGGAGGAAAAAACAGCTCCAAAGTGAAAATAACCCAAATGTCCACCAACTGATGAACAAATAAATAATGTGGTACATCCATATAATAGAATATTATTGTCATGGAAAAGGAGTGATATGTTGATTCATACTACATCATGGATGGTCCTCAAAAACTTTAAGTAAAAGAAAAAAACTTTAAGTAAAAGAAGGCAGGCAAACCACCACGTATTGAATAATTCTGTTTATACGAAGTGTCCACACAGGCAAATCTATAGAAGCAGAAAATAAGTTATTGGTTGTCAGGGCATGAAAAGTGTGGAGAGTGACAGGGAACGCTACAAGGTTTCTTTTCAGGGCAACAGAAATATTTTGGAAATAGGTCATGGTGATGGCTGCAAAACACTGTGACATCTCAATTAAAAATGCAAATCTGTGCATATATATTTATATAGATCTCCAGTGCAAGTCTTTTATATTCATTAACTCTTTTTATCATAATAACAAACCAATAAGATTATTCTATTTCCCTCCCACCCCCATATTACTTATGGGGAAATTGAAGAAGAAAAAGCACAGAGAAGTTAAGAAACTTGCCAAGGTTACATATTTAAGAGTGGTACATAGGTTACACAGTGGTCCAGTTTCGTGGGCCATTCTATTGATAGCTGTGGAAGCCCACTCTAGATAGCCACAGTGTTGAGTGCTTTATGGTATCCTATTTATTCCCAGCAAGAACTCAGAAAATAATTACACTTGTTTAGGAGATGAGAAAAGTAAGGCTAAATGGTGGTAATATTGTCTATGGTCATACTCTAATTGAAACGCAACAATACCAACATAACAAAGCCAAATGCATCAAATGACTAGTATGTGGGGATTATTAGAAGGTCTAGGGATTATCTGAAAGTCCAAATCCTTTCTGTTGTACTGCAAGCTTTGTTGTGTTTATGTCCCTATGAATTTGCCTGACTCTGGAAGGCCCATTTGCCTGCTAAATAAATTTACATTATCAAATAGGGCAGAGTGATGCTTACAAGTGAAAGTTTTGCAGCCTGCTGATAAGGAGGCTGACCACAAGAAGTAAATTTGTATTAAACCACTTAGTTTTGTCTAAGTCAGGAAGGAGGGTGGTAGCAGCATCTCTTGGGAAGGAACCAATCAATCACTCAAATGTAATTTGTTAAAAGAAATTTCCTTTTAAGACAGTTCCCAGCCTAACTGAGTCTGTCAATTAAATAGTGTGGTATATGAGCTTAGATCTGTTCAAGAAGAGAAAGGCAATGACAAGGTGTTAAATCAGAAATAACTGAGAGGCAGAGAGAGAAGTTTTTTATTTTTTTGAGGATAGAAGAATCTAAGTAAACACAGAGGGAAAGAATGGATAAGAAGTCATTTTAAGAAACAAAGAAAATCAGAAGAGAGCAAAACTTAGATGGGCCCAATCAGCCTCTTGCTGGGAAAGACTGATAGCAAAAGGAGAAGGGGGCTGCAGAGGATGAGATGGTTAGATAGCATCCCCAAGTCAGTGGACATGAATCTGAGCAAATTTTGGGAGATACTGAAGAACAGGGGAGCCTGGCATGCTACAGTCCATAGGGTTGCAAAGGGTTGGACACAACTTAGCAACTTAACAACAACAACAACAACGACAAGTCAGCCTCTTGTTCAGTCAAATCTCTAGACCTCAGTGAAGTGAAAGAGAAAACAGATGTCAAAAACAGATAGGCCTCTGCCTGTCTCTAAGAACTTGAGCAAGTTACCTAAAATCTTTGATTCTTGGTTTCAGTTTCTTTAACATGGCAATAATAACACTTGCTTCTCAGGATTTTTTATGGGGATTAATTAACATAATGGAAAACTTCTAGTGCAGTATATGGCCATGTGCCCTAGGTGCTTGCTAAGTGCAATTTGTTTCCCCTTCTCACATAGGTCCATGATTTTCTAAAGTATGCACTTGCTATTTTGCATATGTCAAAATTTTCCCATTAATGAGCTACCTAGGACTTCCCATATTAAGAATAGTACTGTTATTGTTCAGTTGCTAAGTAGTATCTGACTCTTTGCTACCCCATGGACTACAGCACCCTACGCTCCCCTGTCCTTCACCATCTCCTGGAGTTTTTACTAATTTATGTCCACTGAGTCAGTGATACTTTCCAACCAGATCATCTTCTGTTGTCCCCTTCTCCTCCTGCTCTCAATCTTTCCTAGCATCAGGGTCTTTTCCAATGAATGGGCTTTTTGCATCAGGTGGCCAAAGTATTGGAACTTCAGATTTAGCATCAGTCCTTCCAATGACTATTCAGGGTTTATTTCCTTTAGGGTTGACTGGTTTGATCACCTTGCTGGCCAGGGGACTCTCAAGAGTCTTCTCCAGGTGAATACTTATGATATACCTTCTTTTATTTTGACTTTCCTGCTAAGAGAGAATGTGTTAGTGATCATTTTATTATTATTCAGCTATGGATAGGCCAACTATCTCTACCCTTGAAAAGAAGAGGGGGACACCAGAAGGAGAGGCACACCACGTTACTCCATGCAGGGAAAAACAGGGTGGGTCAGGGGGCAGAAGAAGTGAGAAGAAAACATGGGCAAGAGCCTTTGTTATGGTTTCCAAATGAAGGACCTGACAAGGGAGGATAAGCAGGCTTAGACTGTCTAGTTTGGGGAATTTCAGTGGGCTGGAGGCTGAAAGCTACCCCTAGTTGGCTGGTACTTGGTCCTGAGGTGATAAAGAGTAGGTGGATAGTTGTTTGAAATGTGAGAAGTCAATAAAGAAAGTGATTGGGGTGGAGGCCATGAAGGCAGTGGAGGGATTTGATCAGAGGAGGGGTGTGGCCTGACTTATCAGTAACTACATCACTTTTGTTGCTGTGTCATGAGCAGATGATGTTAAGAATAAAAAGTTTAAAGTGAAGTTGCTCAGCCGTGTCCAACCCTTTGCTACCCCATGGACTATAGTCGCCAGGCTCCTCGGTCTGTGAGATTTCCCAGACAAGAATACTGGAGTGGGTTCCCATTTCCTTCTCCAGGGGATCTTCCAGATCCAGGCCTCGAACCCTGGTATCCCTCATTGCAGGCAGACAGTTTAATATCTGAGCTACCAGGGAAGCCCGATGTTGAGAACAAAAGTAAACTGTTCTCAAGAGAAGTGGTGATAATCCAAGCAAAAATGTTTTTTTCCCAGGTGGTGCTAGTAGTAAAGAACCCACCTGCCAATGCAGGAGACATCAGAGACGTGGGTTCTATCCCTGAGTTGGGAAGATCCCCTGGAGGAGGGCATGGCACCCCACTCCAGTATTCTTACCTGGAGAACCCCTTGGACAGAGAAGCTTGGTGGGCTACAGTGCATAGGGTTGCAAAGAATTGGATACGACTGAAGCGACTTAGCATACACACATGCAGAGGCAGGGAGGAGTTAATGAAGACCCCAAGTGTTTTGGCCTGAGCAAATGGAAGGGGACAGACCATCAGCTGAGACAGCAGACACTATATGAGGACAAGCTTGTGTGTGGGAAAAGCACTGGGACAGGGGAAGAGTAGACAGGGTTTTGGAAAATTGAATTGGAAGTGCCTATTAGGTATCCGAATGGAGATGCCCAGAGGCAGATGGATGTATATTTCAGGAATCCATGGAGGAGCTCTAGACTGGAGTATAAATTTTGGAGTCATTTGCATATAAATTATATTTGAAGCCCTGAGACTTGATGGAATAATACAGGAGATGAACATAGAAAATGTGAAATAATAGGTTGTGCGAACCCTCTGGGCACAATCTTCAGTCCTGACCTGTAAACCAACTAACTGGCCATCAGTTCAGCAGAATTATCTCATTCTTGCTGCTGCATCTTTTTTCACAGCACCTATCTTCTCCTAATTCACTGTTTTACATCTTGGTCTGTGTATTTTTTGTTTATGATCTCTCCCTTTCTCTTTTCTGCTCTCTCCTCCACTGGACCCAAGTTCCTTAAAGGCAGGGTGTCTTTGTGTGTCTGTTTAATAATATATTCCAAGCACCTGAAATAGCACCTGATACTAGGTACTCAATAAACTTAAACTTTTTGTTGATAAAAGAAATATTTATCAATGAAAGAAATGGTGATTTTATTAATTTCTTATTGAAGATCTTTTATTCTTTTAAAATTTAACTTTTAAAGGTTACAATATCAGGAAAAGCTAAAACTTAATCAGATGTCACATTGAAAAGAAAGTCACTCAGTCATATATAACTCTTTGTGACCCCATGGACTGTAGCCTGTCAGGCTCCTCTGTCCATGGATTTCTCCAGGCAGGAACACTGGGTAGTCATTCCTTTCTCCAGGGGATCTTCCCAACCCAGGGACAGAACCCAGGTCCCCTGCATTGCAGGTGGATTCTTTACCATCTGAGTCAACATCTTTGATAACAGGTTTGAGCAAGATCTTGAAAGAAATGGAACTAGAGGCATGCCCTGATTAGGACTGAGTAGAGACAGGAAAAAAAATTATATTAAAGGGGAATGAAGATAGTAGAGAAAACCTGGCTCTAGGACTCTGCTCTGATCTGTTAGGGAATAACGTGTATGCTATGCAGCTTCAGTCCTGTCCGACTCTTTATGACTGTATGAACCATAGTCTGCCAGGCTCCACTGTCTTCTCAGGTAAGAATACCGAAGTGGGTTATCCTGCCCTTCTATGGAAACATTTCAGTTCATTTTAGTTGCTCAGTCATGCCTGACTCTTTGCGAGCCCATGGACTGCAGCACCCCAGGCTTCCCTGTCCATTACCAACTCCCAGAGCCTGCTCAAACTCATGTCCACCAAGTCGGTGATCCATCCAACCATCTCATCCTCGGTCATCCCCATCTCCTCCTGCCTTCAATCTTTCCCAGCATCAGGGTCATTACCAGTGAGTCAGTTCTTTGCATCAGGTGGGAAAAGTATTGGAATTTCAACTTCAGCATCAGTCCTTCCAATGAATATTCAGGACTGATTTCCTTTAGGATAGACTGGTTGGATCTCCTTGCAGGCCAAGAGACTCTCAAGAGTCTTCTCCAACACCACAGTTCAAAAACATCAATTCTTCTGTGCTCAGCATTCTTTATAGTCCAACTCTCACATCCTTACATGATTAGATGAAAAACAATAGCTTTGACTAGATGGACCTTTGTTGGCAAAATAATGTCTCTGCTTTTTAATGCGCTGTCTAGGTTAGTCATAGCTTTTCTTCTAGGGAGCAAGTGTCTTTTAATTTCATGGTTGCAGTCACCATCTGCAGTGATTTTGGAGCCCAGAAAAATAGTCTGTCACTTTTTTCATTGCTTCCCCATCTATTTCCCATGAAGTGATGGGACCAGATGCCATGATCTTAGTTTTCTGAATATTGAGTTTTAAACCAACTTTTTTACTCTCTCACTTTTATCAAGAGGCTCTTCGCTTTCTGCCATGAGGGTGGTGTCATCTGCATATCTGAGGTTATTGATATTTTGCCTGCCAATCTTGATTCCACCGTGTGCTTCATCCAACCCAGTATTTCTCATGATATACTCTGCATATAAGTTGAATAAGCAGGGTGACGATATACCGCCTTGACATAATCTTTTCTCAATTTGGAAACAGTCTGTTATTCCATGTCCAGTTCTAACTATTCCTTCCTGACTTGCATACAGATTTCTCAGGAGGCAGGTCAGGTGGTCTTGTATTCCTATCTCTTTAAGAATTTTCCATACTTTGTTGTGATTCACCATCAAAGGCTTTGGCATATGGAATAATATAACATATTATTATTATTTCTAAGACATGGCTCATCCTAGGCATCAACTTTAACAGGACTAGTTTTGCTAACATTTTCACCATGATTTAATGTAATGAAAACATGGATGTGTCATAAATGCTTGTTAGTGAATAAATATTTATTTTGCCTTACCTGCATTCTAAGCAGTGTGCTAGCTGTTGAGGAAAGAAGTATGAATAACAATAGCCAGTGTTTAGTTGGAATAAGAAACAGACGCAAACAGGAAGACCATAGGAAAAGAGACATAAGCTTGCTTGGTAGAGTTAGAGAGATCTGTAAAGCAGGTATGGCTTTAAGTAAGACTTGAAAGGTGAGTAGCATGAGTTTGCCAATCATCACCCCTTTCTGGACATTTTGTTGTTGTTGTTATGTGGATTCTGACAGTTCATAATCCCATCTTCCCGTAATGACCCAGAAAAGCTCCATAGAACAATTCAGATGATTCAAAAGTAACTCATGTGTACAGTCATTCTTTCACAAACATTTACGGAGTGCTTTCTTTAAGTCAAACATTGGACACTAGAAATATCAACTTAATTCATGAACATTGTCCTCAGAAGACTTATGCTCTTTAGCTATAATTTCCAAACTTCGGGGCACCTCAGAATCACCTGGAGTGCTTGGTAAAACACAAGTTCACTGGCCCCAGACCCAGAGTTGTTGATTCACTAGATCTGGAGTAGGGCTCAACAAGTTGCATTTAAAGCAAATTCCTGGGTAATGAAGTGTTACTAGACTGAAGACCACTTTGAAAACCATAGATTCTGGGACAACGGGTCAGTTAAACAGGTCAGTGTGATGGGTACATGAAGGAGCAGGTAAGATTTGGGACAGCTGCATCTTGGATGTGGAAGTAAAAGCCACACTACAGCAAACCATCTTTGCTCTACTTCCTTTGGAACTGATTTTCTGCTGATGAACTACAGGCTTTCTTGTGATATATCTTACATAGAAGTATCAAACCCACAACCCCATCAATTCTCTTGTCCAAGGAATATTCATGTTCGCTGACAATACTAGAGTCATTAGTATAAACTAAATACATCTGGATTTTGAATTATTTTACTGAAAGAAAAAAAAAGAAACATTTAATTCACAATGATTGAAGACAATTAACATAGAGCATAAAACACTTTATAAAATCTCCAGATTACCAAGAATTTAAGTAGATAGTAGAGTTGGGAAGAACGACTCATTTATACCCCTACAGTGAAAAGAATTCAAATAAGATCCTGCAGCCAAGTAACCTTTAATGAATCAGTATTGTTCTGTGAGTTTCAAAGCAGCCAAAAATGTTTCTTCAGCTACCTCTCTGTGAGTAGCATGATGTGATACAATGAAAAGAAAAACAACTTGAGGGGTAGCCCATGGCCACAAATAGATTGCAATATATAGTTAGAGAAAAGGGTCAGGTTGTATCCATTCATGCATTTATTTTGCCTCTACTGTATACTTGAAGCTGTGTTATATTCTGGGAAAATTAAGTTAAACAGTGTAGAATTTAAAAGGTTTTATATTTCATATTTTAGTGAAGGAGGTAGTAATTTGTGAAGAAACAAAGATTTGTTGAGTGAGGTATAGTGATTGCTGAAGGATGAAATGGTAACAGTGACATAGATCAGCAAAAATCTGAGGAAGGAATAAGGCATTCATTGTAACCTAATGGAAGCTATACAGGTGGATGAGTTTGTTGGACAAGGAGACATTCAGGAGAGAGGGACCTGTTTGCTCCTACAGAGACGTATGATATGGCATGTGATGGTCAGGAAATATGAGTAGCTCAGTATAGAGAAGCAGGCGAGGGGCAGATGAGCAAGGAGTCTGAATGCTGTTTTTAAGGCTTTAATTTTTGAAAATTGAGTTATGTTTGCCATACAACACTGTGCAAATTCAGGTTTGTCATAATAAATGACAAATATTTATTATCTCACAGTTTCTGTTGGTTGAGAATCCAGGCATGTACTATCTCTGTGCCCCTGAACCAAGATGCCTCACAAGGTTGCATGCATCGAGGTGCCAGCAGGCACTGTGTTCTCTTTGGTGGCTGAACCTGTGGAGAATCTACTTCCAAGCTTACTCACATAGTGTTGGAAGGATTTGGTTCCTCCTGTGCTTCTGGATCCAGGGCCTCAGTTCTCTGATGACCGTTGGCCAGAGACCCCTGTCTGTTCCTTGCCATGTGAGCCTCTCCAAGGGCAGCTCACACATGGCAGCCGGCTTCTATCAGATAGTGCCAGAAAGAGAAACAGAGGGTGTCCCTAGCCTAAGCCATAGAGTTTTTGTAACTTGGATCTAGCTTGACATCCTAAAACTTATGTTGTATTTTATTAATTAACAGCAAGTCAGCAAGCCTAGTGCACAATCAAAGGAATGTGAGAAGATGAGTATATAAATTTCAGGATGTGAGGAACACTGGGGCCACCTGAAGGTTACTCACAACAATATGGATTGTTACCTTATTCACAAGATTTGCTACAATCTACTGGCCAAAAACTAAGGAGTTGTTTTGACAAATGTTCTGGATCTCTGTGAAAACTCATGGGAGGAGAGTTGAGGAGTTGAGGTCCCAGATACCCTTAACCAGGCCCTCCACCCACTTGGCTGTCTACTGAAATAAACATGTCAGCAGAGAAGGAAATGAGCATCATGCATCTGAGACACAGTGCCTGCTGAAGGATTCTAAAAGTCAGCTCCATCAGAGATTCTCTGAGGTTCTATTAATCTTACAGGAAAGCCACAGGGTCTGGCTTTTAATAGAGGAAAAGGTGAGCCACAGCTGTCTTGCAAAGCAGAAGGATGTCTCCTCCCACTCTGGCTCCCTTGTTGACATTCTACATAAACTTGAGTCACAGTGCATTAATTTGTCTTAATTTTGCATTTGTGTTTTTCAGTTCCTACTAATTCCTGAAAGGATAAAGGAGACACAGAGTTAATATGAGATTCTCTATTGAGAATTAAGTGAGTTTGCTGGGGCTTCTTAAGAAGACTTTGTCAGCCATGGTAACCGATTCTTTGGGGTTTATAGACTCCTGAGAGTCTGTCTAAGCTTTCAGTCTTAACATATTATATAGGTAGAAGGGACATAGTTCAGCGTGCAAAATTGAAGTGACATTTAAGAGCACCTCCTACACTCTTGGCAATCAATGTTCAAGGAGCACTTAGGGCATTATTTCAGTTAACTCCTGCAAACACTATGCATGAGTGCATGCATGCTAAGTTGCTTCACTCGTGTCCAATTCTTTATGCCCCTAGGACTGTAGACCACAAGGCTTCTCTGTCCATAGGATTCTCCAGGCAAGAATACTGGAGTGGGTTGCCATATCGTCCTCCAGGGGATCTTCCCAACCCAAAGATTGAACCCCTGTCTCTTATGTCTCCTGCCTTGGCAAATGGGTTCTTTACCACTAGTGCCACTGAGAAGCCCCGAACACTAGGCATAGCCAGAGTTATTATCATCAGTGGGCAAATGACCAAAGTGAAATTTGGGGAGGTTAGGTCCCTGGCTTGAGGCTATTCTGACCACAGGTAGGGCATGAGCCAAGGTCTGGTGAAGGCGTGCCTGACTGCAGAGACCAAATTCCATGGCACATCTGTATTCTTCACAGAGGAACATAATCACAAAAGTAACAAGGAAGCAACAAAAACAAAGCACTTCATACCCTTGGATGGCTTGTACTTAGAAATCAGGCTCACACTTCTTCACTTTTCTTAATACTGGTATAAGTGCTGCTGCTGGTATAAATATTGGGACTGACACTGTTAGTGATGTTCATTCAGTATGAATTAAACCCAGGGCCTTGGAGTGTGGCATGTGTGTGTGCATTAGTGTATGCTAGTAACTCAGTCATCTCTGACTCTGTGACCCCATGGACAGTAGACTGTCAGGCTTGTCTGTCTATGGAATTCTCCAGGCAAGAACACTGGAGTGAGTAGCCATTCCCTTCTTCAAGGGGAATCTTCCCAACCCAGGGACAGAATCTGAGTCTCCTGCATTGCAGATGAATTCTTTACCAGCTGAGCCACCAGGGAAGCCTGGAGTATGGCATCAGTTCAGTTCAGTTCAGTCGCTCAGTCGTGTCTGACACTTTGCAACCCCGTGGACTGCAGCACGCCAGGATTCCCTGTCCATCACCAGCTCCCGGAATTTACTCAAACTCATGTCCATTGAGTTGGTGATGTCATCCAACCATCTCATCCTCCATTATCGCCATCTCCTCCAGCCTTCAATCTTTCCCAGTATCAGAGTCTTTTCCAGTGAGTCAGTTCTTTGCATCAGGTGGCCAAAGTATTGGAGCTTCAGCTTCAGCATCAGTCCTTCCAATGAATATTCAGGACTGATATGCTTTAGGATTGATTGGTTTGATCTCCTTGACTCCAAGAGATTCTCAAGAGTTTTCTCCAGTACCACAGCAAAAGCATCAATTCTTTAGCACTCAGCTTTCTTTATAGTCCAACTCTCACAACCATCTATGACTACTGGAAAAACCATAGCTTTGACTAGATGGACCTTTATTGGCAAAGTTATGTCTCTGCTTTTAAATATACTTTCTAGGTTGGTCATAACTTTTCTTCCAAGGAGCAAGCATCTTTTAATTTCATGGCTTCAGTCACCATCTGCAGTGATTTTGGAGCCCTGAAAGATAAAGTCTCACTATTTCCATTGTTTCCCCATCTATTTGCCATGAAGTGATAGGACCAGATGCTATCTGTTGACCAGATGACTCAACATTTCTGAATGTCGAGCTTTAAGCCAGTTTTTTCACTCTCCTCTTTCATATTCATCAAGATGCTCTAGTTCCTTTTTGCTTTCTGCCATAAGGGTGGCATTATCTGAGGTTGTTGATATTTTCCCCTGCAATCTTGATTCCTGCTTGTGCATCATCCAGCCCAGCATTTTGCATGATGTATTCTGCATATAGATCAAATAAGCAGGGTGACAATATACAGCCTTGATGTACTCCTTTTCTAACTTAGAACCAGTCTGTTGTTCCATGACCAGTTCTAACTATTGCTTCTTGACTTGCATACAAATTTCTCAAGAGGCAGGGAAGGTGGTCTGGTATTCCCATCCCTTGAAGAATTTTCCACAGTTTGTTGTGATCCACACAAAGGCTTTGGCATAGTCAATAAAGCAGAAGTAGATGTTTTTCTGGAATTCTCTTGCTTTTTCGATGATGCAATGAATGTTGACAATTTGATCCCTGCTTCCTCTGACTTTTCTAAATCCAGCTTAAACATCTGAAAGTTCTCAGTTCCCATACCATTGAAGCCTGGCTTGGGGAATTTTGAGCATTACTTTGCTAGCATGTGAGATGAGTGCAACTGTGTAGTAGTTTGAACATTCTTTGGCATTGCCTTTCTTTGGGATTGGAATGAAAACTGACCTTTTCCAGTCCTGTGGCCATTGCTGAGTTTTCCAAATTTTCTGGCATATTGAATGCATGGCATGCCTGAGTTCAAATCCTGGCTCCTTTTTCTACTATCTGTGTGACCTTGGTGAAGTTACTAAAATTCTGTGAACCTCAGTTTATTGGTCTGTGAAATGGAGCTAAAAGTGCCATCAGTTTGTGGTTCCTAGGAAGAGCTGGTGTTTGACATGTGGAAGTTGCTTCCTTTCTTTGACATAAGGGACAGTTAATCATTTAGTGCTCCTCAGAGGATTTGCCTTGATTCCTTCATAAAATGGAAGTTTCCAAGCTATGTTCGTAAGTAGTCTTACTTAATGGAAATAGGTATATTCAAGTTTAGCTGTTAAGGTTGGTCTTTTTGTGAAGCATAACTAAAATTACTTTTCACTGAAATGTATTCCCCAGACTATTTTCCCCTAAATATGGCTGAGCATTGATGAGAGATGCCCTCATGGTCAAGGTGCCAGTGGCCTGTAGTGAAGGGAAGGGCCACTGAATCAGAAGCAGATAATCGTGTTATAGTCCACTTGAGATTGCCTGATTCCCCAATGTTACTAAATGCTACTGAATTAAACAAGCAACCACTGTCCCATTTTAAATACATTTTTCCTGCAGCTAAAAATCTAAGGAGCATTTGGAAAAAAAGTAGACACGCAGACTAAAAAAAAAGAACACAAAATCCAGCTACATGGTACATCTTAAAGTAAGTGTTTCAGGGATAGAAAAACTCAAATAACATCTAAAACACAGATCCAACTAGGAGGAAAGAGTGTCCCTTAGGTCTGTGAGCTCGTTGAATGGACATTGATGGATTTGTTTTCCTTTCAGATTAAATTGAACTTCTGATGTGAAAGTAGTTTACTGGCTTCTGATCTTGAAAGCAACATTTATCCCCCTCCCCAACTAAATTTCTCTTGTTTAGGTGTTTTAGCTTTTTAGCAGCTTGAAAAGTGGCACATCAGAGTATTGGAAGATTCAGAAGAAATTATTTGCTTAAAAAACGTTGAGAGAAATAGAGAATTTGGCTAACTTTCCTTTCCCTCTGGTAAAGTGGTGTCTGGCAAATGGACCATTCTAGGGGCTTGAATATTTTCTCTTAGGCTCAAATGCCCAAAGATATGCAAAATAACATTTCAGCAATTTTTCATAGCTTGACAAGATAAATATTATCGGAACTGAATGTGAACATTTGTGTAAATGAGGGCTGGCCTTTAACGATGGAGATAACGCATAGGAGTGCTAAGTAGATGTCAGTGTTGGCTGTTAATTAGATAATGTCTGTGCTGAGAACTCATTTTACCTTAGCATCTGTGGATGTAATCTCATCTTCAGGGTTAGCTGGTTTAGGAAAAGATATCTTTTGCTAATTTATTGCTCAATAAATTTTACTTTCAGACATTGACAGATAAAATACCTAGATGTGGTAGAGACACTCACATGAATGTAGAATAAATGCTATTGTTTATGTGTGATTGCTAGCTTTCCCTTTCATCTTTCATTACATGTTACACTTGTAAAAAATTAAGTAATCCACATTGGTTCCTCACTGCTCACTAAATTCTCGACTTTATTTGGATTTCAGCAGTTTTTCCATCAATGTCCTCTTGCTATTTCAGGATGAAGATCAGGGTACCATGATGTGTTTAAGTGTTATATCTCCTGAGTTTCTTCTGTCTGTGGCAGTTTCTCAGTTTTTACTTGCTTTTCATGATCTTGGCACTATTACTGTGTGCTTGCCAAGTATCCTGTGGAATTTCTCCCAGCTTGGGTGTGTCTGATATTTTTTCTCATGAATCGACTGAGGTGAAGGTCTTTCTGATCACAGTATATGATGGGGTCACAAAAGCCACATGATATATCTGATGATGCTACTATTTTTCTCTTTTCTTACTAAAAGATACACTAAAACATGAAATACTAAAGAGTATATCAAATGACTTATTTTTGCATTCTAGGTTGGAGTGATTTGAAATGAAAGGAAGGAGTTTCCTTAAAAAATACTCTGGATGTATCTTAGCCCTTCGGCATATCTGAACTTAGATGGAGTAAGTCAAAAGAGGGAACATCTGGGTTATGCTTTTTTTTTAAAGTAGTTTTCTTTTTGTTGTTATTGTTGTTGTTTAGTTTTTATTTCTTAATCATAAATTTATTTTTACAATCTAGCTAAACTTGGAGGGGAATAAGGAAAATATGGAACCCAAAGAGCTGTAGCAAGAGCACAAAGATTATAGGATATTTCAATCAGTTAAGGGTAAAGGGGTTCTCTTCTGGGCTACAGAAGGAATGGCATGGTGGTTAAATAAAACACAAGTCAAATTTATTAGATTTTTCCACAGTCAGAAATGGTGATCTTCTTGCTGGTCTTACCATTCCTGAATCCAAAGCACTCCATGGCTTCTACAATATTCAAACCCTCTTTCACCTTGCCAAAGACCACATGCTTGCCATCCAATCACTCAGTCTTGGCAGTGCAGATGAAAAATTGAGAACCATTTGTGTTGGGGCCAGCATTTACCATGGACAAGGTGCCAGGAGCTGTATGCTTCAGGATGAAATTCTCATCATAAAATTTCTTGCCATAGATGGACTTGCCACCAGTACCATTATGGCATGTGAAGTCACCAGCCTGGCACATAAATCCCGGAATTATTCTGTGAAAGTAGGAACCTTTATAACCAAATCCTTTCTCCCCAGTGCTCTGAGCATGAAAGTTTTCTGCTGTATTCGGAACTTAATCTGCAAACAGTTCAAAAGAGAAGTGGCCCAAAGGCTTGCTGTCGACAGTGATGTCAAAGAGGAAGGTGGGGCTGACCATGGCTGGACAGTGCAAGAGAGTCTGGGGTGGCGGCATCTGCAAGACCTGTCAATGTGTTGTTGTTAACTGTGGACTTGTAACTGCATGGACTATGGCCAGTCAATATTATACTTAAAAGTTGCATTATTACAAAATGAGTGTTTTATCCAGGTACTCATTATTTTATTGTTATTTGCTTTTTAAACTTTGTTTTTTCACTTAAAGAAAATCTTCTTAAGGCAAAATTTGCCTCAAATCCATTCCAAGTTGCTTAGGAATGGATAAAAAAAATGTAGTATATGTATATGTATACAGTGTACACAATGGAATATTACTTAGTCATTAAAAAGGATGAAATAAGGCAATTTGCAGCAACATGGGTGGACCTAGAGAGTGTCTTACTGAGTGAAGTAAATCATACAGAGAAATATAAATATCATATGACATCCTTTATATATGGAATATAAAAAGAAATGATACAAATGAATTTACTTACAAAACAGAAAGAGACTCACAGACTTAGAAAACAAACTTCTGGCTGCCAGGGGGAAGGGATAGTTAAGACTTTGGTAAGGTCATATACACAATGTTATATTTAAAATGGATAACCAACAAAAAACTATTGTATAGCACTTGGAACTCTGCTCAATGTCATGTGCCAGCCTGGACGGGAGAGGGGTTTAGGAGAGAATGGATATATGCAACTGTACGGCTGAGTCCCTTCACTGTTTACCTGAAACTATCACAACATTGTTAATTGGTTATTCCCCAATACAAAATGTTTTTGGTATTAAAAAAATTAAAAAATGAAGTTAAAAAATTATAATTAAGAAAGAATAAAAATTAGGAATAGTCATAACCTTGGGTGAGCACTTATGTGGATATGAACTAGAAAGATCACTGTAGTTTTTTAAAAAAGTAAAATGAAATGAGGAAAATTTGGTAGAACCCAGTGATTATCTTGAAGGAGAGAATCAAGAATGATTTTAAAGTTAAGCATGTACCAAGTGAATGACAATATCAATGATAATTAGGTCTGGATAGGAAGGTAAACTTGGATAATGAGTCCATTTTAGCTGGATTTCAGTTTCAGAAGATATTATTGTTCTTACTTATGGGGCCATCAAAGAAACAATTGAAAATGTGGGATTGAATGTCATAAAGAAGGTCAGCGTTGAAGAGAGAGCCTGTTTGAAATGAAGTATCATTAAATGGAAAAGTTATTTTAGAGATCTCCAAACATAGTCACTCCTTAATCTCTGCAATTTATTCAGTGGGACCAACTTTCCCTGCCAGACACTTCTTTGGCTGTCCCCATTGCAGCCTCTCATTACAACTTTGGGATAAAAGCAAACCAAGGTCAAATATCAGATCCCTGCAGGGAGATAACCTGAGCCCTTTGTCTGATGAAACCTCTGCACCTGACAGCTCACTGTTCTTCAAGGAAATCCAAAACAGCTTCTTTCCTTAATGTTCAAAACTCAGCACTTTGAACTGAGTCAGCTGCTTTGCTGCTGCTCCTCTCGCCTCATCTCCAGTGATCCAGCAAACTGAGCATTTGCTGGCAGCCCTGATTGACTCCTGGGATTTTAAGACCCTTGGCAGCTGGAGCTGTGTTTGATATCGCTCTTTATTTTTCAAAGTACTTGACATGGAACAGGAAATGCACCACTCACATCACAGGCGGAAAACATGAGCTAGAGAGTCAGGTATCCTGGAGTTCAGAATCTTGCTCTGCCATTTATATTTGAGCACCTAGGGATGCCACTTAATCCTGTGGAGCTGAAGATTCCCCCTCTGAAATTTTAGGAGAATAGTGCACACTTCTTAGGGAAGTTGTAAACATTATGTGTGGCAACATATTAAACCTCTTAGCACAGAGTCTGGACATAATATGCACTTAATAAAAGGAAAGAGTAGCAGACACCTATGTAGCATTTACCAAGGTTTGGGTATTGCACTAAGTAAATCTAACTTAACTCATCCGTTTAATCCCCTATCACAACTCAATGAGCTGAGCAGATATTGTTATCCATTTCATAGGTGAGCAAACTGAAGATTCTTAAGCTGACTTGCCTAAGGTCAAACAGTTAGAGGTAGTAAAAGTAGACAGCTGGACTCCTAATCTTTGTTCTTAAACAATATGATATATCATTATTATGCATATAGCACACAATAATAATAATGATACCTATTATTACTATTCATAAAGATTCTTTGTGTTACTATTTGGGTAGAGACAAGACAAGGACAGTTGCTGTAAATGCTCTTAATACTGCTTTAGCTATTCTAGTCACTAGGACAAGAAAAATGAAATATACACACAATAGAAAATTATTTTTTTCAGATGTTGGTTTTCTGGCACGAAAACTCCAAATAATACATCTAAATAGAAGAAAAGCTGGTTACTAAAAAAATTCAAAAGCTGTCCTGTGTATCAACTACATCAGATAGCATTCATGAACACTCCACAATTCCTCTCACACATGTTTTAAGAGTTGATGCTGGCTGCTGTCTGTCAACCAGAATCCAGGAGCCTCTTCAACTTTGTTCAGTTCAGTTCAGTCGTTCAGTCATGTCCGACTTTTTCCAGTCCCATGGACTGCAGCACGCCAGGCTTCCCTGTCCATCACCAACTCCCAAAGCTTGCTCAAACTCATGTCCATCAAGTCGTTGATGCCATCCAACAATCTCATCCTCTGTCCTCCCCTTCTCCTCCTGTCTTCAATCTTTTCCAGCACCAGAGTCTTTTCCAATGAGTCAGTTCTTTGCATCAGGTGGCCAAAGTATTGGAGCTTCAGCTTCAACTTGGTATCACTGGGTTAAGATACTGTCAGCTTTCAATACCACATTCCCATGAGCCTTCACCAACAATATCTTGAGTTGTGTGTTTCCACCCGAAGTCTCCTCAAGACCAGTCCAGCTCTTAACACCAAATCCTACAACCACATTACATGGCTTAGGCTTAAGTTATAACACCCACCCATTTCTGTACCAAAGTCTGTTCCACTATTTCCGGGTAACAAATTATCACAAATCTTAGTTGTATGCAAACACCATTTTATTTATTTTTAATTTAAATTTTACTGACAAAAACTGACAAATAAAATTGTAGGATATTTAAATTATGCTTTATGGTGGTTTGCTCAATGAACACATTGTGAAAGGATTCCCTAAAGATACATCCATCACCTCATGTATTATTCCCTCTTGGAAGAATATTTCAGTTCCTCTCTCTTAGGAACTTTAATTTATACAATGCTATCAACTATGCTCACCATATTTTACATTAGATCTTTTACCTTATTCATCTTACAGCTGAAAGTTTGTACCTTTTAGTCATACTTTTCCTATTTTTCCTTGCACCTCTGACTCTGGAAACCACTATTCTATTCTCTTTCCACAATTTTGACTTTTTAAGAGATAACAAAAATACAGTATACTAACGCATATATATGGAATTTAGAAAGATGTTAACGAGAACCCTGCATGCAAGACAGCAAAAGAAACGCAGATGTATAGAACAGTCTTGTGGACTCTGTGGAAGAGGGCAAGGGTGGGATGATATGGGAGAATGGCATTGAAACATGTTAATTATCATATGTGAAATCAATTGCCAGCCCAGGTTTGATGCTTGGGGCTGGTGCACCGGGATGACCCAGGGGGAGGGAATCGGGAGGGAGGAGGGAGAGGGGTTCTGGAGGGGGAGCATATGTATACCCATGGCGGATTCATGCCAATGTATGGCAAAACCAACACAATAAAGTAAAGAAAATTAAAAAAAAAAAGAGATAGCATGATGTATTTGACTTTTTCTGCCTGACATTTAGCAAAATGCCTTCAAGTTTCATCTTTGTTGTCACAAATGGCAGGTTTTCCTTCATTCTCATGGTTGAATAATATTCCATTGACTGTGTGCATATATAAATACACCACATCTTTATCTGTTCAACCATCAATAAACATTTAAGTTATGTCCATGTCGTGGCTACAGTGAATAATGTAATGAAGCAATGTGATAATGCTTCAAAGAACATGGAGTGCAAATAACATTTTGAAATTCTGTTTTCATTTTCTTTGGGTATATATATCCAGAAGTAGGATTGCTGGATAAAAATAAAATGGTAATTCTTTTTTATTTTTTTTAAGGAAACTCCATACTGTTTCCCATAATGGTTGCACCATTTTACATTCCCATCAATAGTGCACCAGGGTTCTCTTTTTTACATATGCTTGCCAACATTTGTTATCTCTTGTCTTTTTCATGATATACATTCTAAAATGTGTGAGGTGATAGCCTACTATGGTTTGACTTCCCTAATGATTAGTGATGTTGAATAACTTTTTATGTACTTGCAGGCAATTTGAATATCTTTTTTGGAAAAAAAAATGTCTACTCAGTTCCTCTGCCTGTTTTTAATTGGATTGTTTGCTTTTGAGTTGTATGAGTTTTTTAAAAATAGTTTGAATATTAACCCTTTATCAAATATACTATTTGCAAATATTTTTTCCAGTTCAGTGGGTTGCCTTCTTATTTTGTTGATGGTTTCCTCTGCTGTGCAGAAGATTTTAAATTTGATGTAGTCCTACTAATTTATTTTTATTTTTTTTGCTTTTGTTGTCAATTCCAAAATAATTATTACCAACATTGATGTGAAGGAACTTACCCTCTATATTTTCTTTCAGGAGTTGTATGACTTCAGATCTTATATTCAAGTCTTTAATCCATTTTGACTTGACACTTGTGATGGTGTAAAATAGTGATCTGGTTTCACTCTTTTGCATTTGCTGTCCATTTTCCCAACACCATTTATTGACTGTGCCTTCTCCATCATATAATCCTGACTGCTTTGTCCCATGTTAATTAACCACATATGCATATGCTTAATTCTGGGCTCACTGTTGTGTGGCATGGACTTCTGTCTCTGTTTTTATGCCAATTCCATCCTATTTTGAGTACTATACCTTGCAAATTAATCTGAAATTAAGAAGTACTGTAACTCCAGATTTATTCTTCTTTCTCAAGATTGCTTTGATTATTTAGGGCCTTTTGTAGTTTCATACAATTTCAGAATAATTCATTCCAGTTCTTTGAAAAATGCTGTTGGAATTTTGATACTGTTGGATACTACTGGAAATTGAACCAAATATGTAGAATGTTTTGGGTCTTAAGGTCTTAAGGACACTTAAACAATTTTCAGTTCAGTTCAGTTCAGTCACTCAGTCGTGTCAGACACTTTGCGACCCCCATGAACCGCAGCACGCCAGGCCTCTTTATCCATCACCAACTCCCGGAGTCCACCCAAACCCATGTCCATTGAGTCAGTGATGCCATCCAGCCATCTCATCCTCTGTCGTCCCCTTCTCCTCCTGCCCCCAATTTTTTCCAGCATTAGGGTCTTTTCCAATGAGTCAACATCAGTCCTTCCAATGAACACTCAGGACTGATCTCCCTTAGGATGGACTGGTTGGATTTCCTTGCAGTCCAAGGGACTCTCAAGAGTCTTCTCCAACACCACAGTTCAAAAGCATCAATTATTCAGCACTCAGCTTTCTTCACTGTCCAACTCTAACATCCATACATGACTACTGGAAAAACCATAGCCTTGACTAGATAGACTTTTGTCGGCAAAGTAATGTCTCTCCTTTTCAATATGCTATCTATATTGATCATAATCTTCCTTCTAAGGAGTAGAATTTAATTTTAATATCATGGCTGCAGTCACTATCTGCAGTGATTTTGGAGCCCAGAAAAAGAAAGTTTGACACTGTTTCCACTGTTTCCCCATCTATTTGCCATGAAGTGATGGTACCAGATGCCATGATCTTAATTTTCTGAATGTTGAGCTTTAAGCCAACATTTTCACTCTCCTCTTTCAATTTCATCAAGAGGCTTTTTAGTTCCTCTTCACTTTCTGCCATAAGGATGGTGTCATCTCCATATCTGAGAATATTGATGTTTCTCCCAGCAATCTTGATTCCAGCTTGTGCTTCTTCCAGCCCAGCGTTTCTCATGATGTACTCTGCATACAAGTTAAATAAGCAGGATGACAATATACAGCCTGACATACTCCTTTTCCTATTTGGAACCAGTCTGCTGTTCCAAGTCCAGTTCTAACTGTTGCTTCCTGACCTGCAAACAGATTTCTCAAGAGACAGGATAGATGGTCTGGTATTCCCATCTCTTTCAGAATTTCCCACAGTTTATTGTGATCCACACAGTCAAAGGCTTTGGCATAGTCAATAAAGAAGGAATAGATGTTTTTCTGGAACTCTCTTGCTTTTTCAGTGATCCAGTGGATTTTGGTAATTTGATCTCTGGTTCCTCTGCCTTTTCTAAAACCAGCTTGAACATCTGGAAGTTCACAGTTCATGTATTGCTGAAGGCTGGCTTGGAGAATTATGAGCATCATTTTACTAGTATGTGACATGAGTGCAATTGTGTGGTAGTTTGAGCATTCTTTGGCATTGCCTTTCTTTGGGATTAGAGTGAAAACTTACTTTTTCCAGTCCAATGGCCACTGTTGAGTTTTCCACATTTGCTGGCATATTGAGTGCAGCACCTTAACAGTCTCATCTTTCGGGATTTGAAATAGCTCAACTGGAATTCCATCACCTCCACTAACTTGTTCGTAGTGATGTTTCCTAAGGCCCACTTGACTTCACATAACAGGATGACTGGCGATAGGTGAGTGATCACACCATCGTGATTATCTGGGTCGTGAAGTTCTTTTTTGTACAGTCCTTCGGTGTATTTTTGCCACCTCTTCTTAATATCCTCTGCTTTTGATAGGTCCATACCATTAATTCTGCCAGTTCATGGACATGGAATATCTTTCCATTCATATGTATCATCTTCAGTTTCTTTCATCAATGTCTCAGTTTTCAGTGTATAGATCTTCACCTCCATGGTTAAGTTTATATCTAGGTACTAATTATGATGCAGTTGTAAGTGGGATTGTTTTCTTAACTTCACTCTCCAAACAGATGGAGAAATGTGCCGTGTTCGTGGATTGGAAGAATCAATATAGTGAAAATGAGTATACTACCCAAAGCAATCTATAGATTCAATGCAATTCCTATCAAGCTACCAGAGGTCTTTTTCAAAGAATTAGAACAAATAATTTCTCAATTTGTATGGAAATACAAAAAACCTCATATAGCCAAAGCAATCTTGAGAAAGAAGAATGGAACTGGAGGAATCAACCTACCTGACTTTAGGCTATACTACAAATCCACAGTCATTAAGACAGTATGGTACTGGCACAAAGACAGAAATATAGATCCATGGAACAGAATAGAAAGCCCAGAGATAAATCCACGCATCTATGGACACCTTATCTTTGACAAAGGAGGCAAGAATATACAATGGAGAAAAGACAACCTCTTTAACAAGTGGTGCTGGGAAAACTGGACAGCCACTTGTAAAAGAATGAAACTAGATCACTTTCTAACACCATACACAATGATAAACTCAAAATGGATCAAAGATCTAAGCATAAGACCAGAAACTATAAAACTCCTAGAGGATAACATAGGCAAAACACTCTCTGCCATAACCCAAAGTGGGATACTCCATGACCCACCTCCCAGAATATTGGAAATAAAAACACGAATAAACAAATGGGACCTAATTAAAATTAAAAGCTTCTGCACAACAAAGGAAACTATAAGCAAGGTGAAAAGACAGCCTTCAGAATGGGAGAAAATAATAGCCAATGAAGCAACAGACAAACAATTAATCTCAAAAATATACAAGCAACTCCTGTAGCTCCATTCGAGAAAAATAAACAACCCAGTTAAAAAGTGGACCAAAGAACTTAACAGACATTTCTCCAAAGAAGATATAAAAATGGCTAACAAACACATGAAAAGATGTTCAACATCACTTATTATCAGAGAAATGCAAATCAAAACCACAATGAGGTACCACTTTACACCAGTCAGAATGGCTGCCATCCAAAAGTCTACAAGCAATAAATGCTGGAGAGGTTGTGGAGAAAAGGGAACCCTCTTACACTGTTGGTGGGAATGCAGACTAGTACAGCCACTATGGAAAACAGTGTGGAGGTTCCTTAAAAAACTGCAGATAGACCTGCCATATGACCCAGCAATCCCACTGCTGGGCATATACACCGAGGAAACCAGAATTGAAAGAGCCACGTGTACCCCAATGTTCATCGCTGCATTGTTTACAATAGCCAGGACATGGAAACAACCTAGATGCCCATCAACTGATGAATGGATAAGAAAGCTGTGGTACATATACACAATGGAATATTACTCAGCATTAAAAAAAAATTCATTTGAAGCAATTCTACTCAGATGGACGAAATTGGAGCCCATTATCCAGAGCGAAGTAAGCCAGAAGCAAAAACAACAATACAGTATATTAACGCATATATATGGAATTTAGAAAGACGGTAACGAGAACTCAACATGCGAGACAGCAAAAGGAGCGCAGATGTATAGAAGAGACTCGTGGACTTTGTGGATGAGGGTAAGGGTGGGATGATATGGGAGAAGGGCATTGAAACATGTTAATTATCATATGTCTAATCAATCGCCAGCCGAGGATTGATGCTCGGGGCTGGTGCAGCGAGATTTCCCAGGGGGGAGGGAGGAGGGAGGGGGATTCTGGAGGGGAAGCATATGTAAACCCATGGTGATATCATGTCATTGTATGGCAAAAACAATAAAAAAAAAAGAAAATTAAATAAATAAATAAATAAATAAAAACAGCAAGTTTCACTTTTATTGAAAGGAATATTTCTGTAAAAAGCAGTTTAAGTCTCTGTGATTGATTTCAGGGAATGAGTCAATGTCATCTCTCATGGTACTGGGATGGGTAGAAAAAGCACTGATTTTGTATTCTGGTTCTCATTCATGTATGGCCATAAACTAGCTAGCCTGTCTAACCCCCCATTTCTTTACATTTTAATGATTTAAAAATAAAAGCTAATTCTGTTGTGGCAATTGAAAAAAAAAAAACTTCACTCTCTGCTAGTTCATTTTTAGTGTACAGAAGCTAAACTGATTTTGGTATATTGATTTTGTATCTCACAATTCTACCAAATTCATTTATTAGTTCTAACAGTTTCTGGTGAGGTCTTTCAGGTTGTCTATATATAATATTATGTCACCTAGAAACAGAGCAAGTTTTTCTTTTTTTAAATTTTGGATATTTTTGGATTTGTTTCTCTTGCCTAAATTGCTCTGGCTAGGACTTCCAGCATTATGTCGAATAGTGAGTGGGTACCCTTGTCTTATTTCTGATCTTAGAGAAAATGATTTCAGTTTTTCACTCTTAAAATTGATGTCAGCTGTGGACTTGTCATATATGCTTTATTATATTGAAGCAATTTCCCTCTGTATGTAGTTTGTTGGAAAAGTTTTTAGCAGAAGTGGATGCTGAATTTGTCAAATGTTTTTTGTTCTTGTATCTATTGAGATGATTATATGATCTTTGTCCTTCATTTTGTTAATTTAGTGCATCACATAGATCAATTTACTTGTCAAACCCATCTTGACATCCCTGGAATAAATATCACTTGATTGTGGCATATGGCCATTTGGCTGTATAATTGAATTTAGCTTGTTAATATTTTGTTGAGTATTTTTTCATTTATGTACATCATGATATTGACTTGTAGTTTTCTTTTCTTGTAGTATCCTTGTCTGGCTTCATTACTGTTGGCTTTGTGAAAGGAGTTTGGAATTGTTTCTTCCTCTTTCATTTCTTGAGAAATTTGAGAAGGATTGGTATTACTTCTTTAAATGGTAAGTAGAATTCAATTGTGAAGCTGTCTGATCCTTGACTTTTCTTTGGTAGGGGATTTCTGATTACTGATTCAATCTTCTTCCTGATAAATGGTCTATTCATATTTTCTATTTCTTCTTGATTCAGTCTTGGTGGGTTGTATATTTCAATGAATTTATCCATTTTTTGCCTATTTTTTTGGTATTTAATTGCCCATAGTAGTCTTATGATCCTCTGTATTCCTTTATTATCAGTTGTAATATCTCCTATTTCATTTCTAATTTAATTTAAGTTCTCTCTCTTTGGTAATTCTAGCTAACATTTATTTCGATTTTGGGCTCAGATAGTGAAGAATCTGCTTGCAATGTAGGAGACTCCAGTTTGATAGCTAGATGAGGAAGGTCCCTTGGAGATGGGAATAACTATGCACTCTACTGTTCTTGACTGGAGGGTTCCATGGACAGAGGAGCCTCGTGGGCTACAGTCGTTGGGGTTGCAAAGAGTCAATCATGATTGAGTGACTATTACTTTCATTTTATATTTGTTTAGTCTCTATTTGTAAATTTCCTTTCTGATTATTGTTATTTACTTCCTTCTAATAATTTTATGCTCAGTTTTTTTTCTAATTCCTTGAGGTGTAAAGTTAGTTGTTGTTTTTTTTTTTTTTAGCCTTTGTGGCTACTGTTATACACAACCCTCCTAGAACTACTTTTGATGCATCCCATAAGTTTCAGTATGTTGTATTTTCATTTTCATTTGTCAGTATTTTTTTATTTCACTTTTGATTTCTTCTTGAATCATTGGTGATGAGGATCGTGCTGTTTAATGTTTAAATATTTGTGAATTTTTTAGTTTTGTCCTTGTAACTGATTTCTATTTTCCATGTGCTATTAGCCATCTGCACATCCCTCTTTGGAAAAATTTCTGTTCAATTCTTCTGCCCATTTTCTATCAGGTCATTTGTATTTTTTAGTTCTGTGAGCTACTTTTATATATTGGATATTAATCCCTTATTGGTCATATCATTTGCAAATATTTTTTCCCATTGTTAGTTTTCTTTTCCTTTTGTCTATGGTTTCCTTGGCTGTGCAAAGGTTTTAAGTTTAATTAAGTCCCATTTGTTTATTGTTGCTTTTCTCCCTTTTGTTTTAAGAGACAGATTCAAAAAGATATTGCTGTGATTTATGTCAAACAGTGTTCTGCCTATGATTTCCTCTAAGAGTTTTATGGTATCTGATCTTACTTTTAGCTCTTTAATGTATTTTGTTTATTTTTTTTTATGTTGTTAGAAAATGTTCTAATTTCATTCTTTTTGCTGTTCAGTTTTCCCAGCACCACTTATTGAAAAGACTGTCTTTTCAATCTTGTATAGTACTGCCTCTTTTGTTATAGATTAATTGACCATATATGTGTAGGCATATTTCTGGACTCTCCACTCTATTTCATTGATTTATTAATATCTATTTATTTGTGTGTGTGTGTGTGTGTGTGTGTGTGTGTGTGTGTGTGTGCACCAATGTTATGGCCCTTTAATGGGCTGGGGCTTGGGGGTACAGAGTCGAAGATAAGAAAATAAAGGAAGAGAGAAAGGAGAGAGAGGGAAATGAATAGAGACATGGGAACCAAGACTCTGATGGAGTAAAGGCATTTATTCAGTATAATGTGGGTATATATATACTGTCTTACAAGATAGCCTTTTCAGCAAAGATAAAGATCAAAAATCTTACAACTTATCCAGGAAACATAAGGCTAGAATCCATCTCAATGAGAGGGGGGTTGTAAAACTCACTTTCCATAACAGAAAGGGAAGAAGGCCGTAAATAGTTACTTTTACTTTAAGAATGTGTGCATTCCTTTTATCCCCAGGAGAGGTATGCCTCTCCACTCATCTCTGAATATTCAGAGATTTATAAGAGACATGAGAAAACAGCACACAGGAAGCCTCCTGCCAAATGTTTCCTGACACACCAATACCATACTGTTTTGATTACTGTAGCTTTGAGGTATAGTCTGAAGTCAGGGAGTGTGACAACTCCAGCTCTGTTTTTCTTTCTCAAGATTATTTTGGCCATTCAGGTTCTTTTTGCTTCCAAACAGATTTTAAAATTATTTGTTCTAGTTCTGTGAAAAATGCTATTTGTTTTTCGATTGAGGTTCCATTGAATCTGAAGATTGCCTTTGGTAATATGATCATTTAAAATTTTTCAGTTCTTTCAATCCAAGTACACGGTATATCTTTTCGTCTGTCTGTGTCGTCTTTCATTTCTTTCAGCAATGTCTTATAGTTTTCTGAGTATAGGTCTTTTACCTCCTCAGGTAGGTTTATTCCTAGGTATTTTGTTCTTTTTAAGGTGATAATAAATAGAGTTGTTTCCTTAGTTTTTCTTTCTGACAGTTTGTTGTTAGTATATAGAAATACAACATACTTCTGTATACTAATTTTGTATCCTGCAACTTTATTAAATTCATTAATGAGCTCTAGTAGACTTCTGGTGGAGAAGCTTAAGTTTTTAAGGCTTATTTTGTGGTCTAAAACATGATTTATTGAAGGATTTCCCATGTGCGTTTGAGAAGGCTATATACTATTCTGTTAATTGGATGGAATATTCTGTAAACATTTGTTAAATCCATCTGGTCTGATGTTCCATTTAACTCCAATGTTTCCTCATTGATTTTTTGTCTACATGACCTACCATGTTACAAATGGGGTGGTAAAGTCCTATACTATTTTTATATTGCCTTATATAAAAAGGTTTGCCTTCAAACCTGTTAATTTTTGCATTTTTGAGTACAGGACTTCGCTAGTGGCTCAGACAGTAAAGAATCTGTCTGCAATGCAGGGCACCTGGGTTCAATCCCTGTGTTGGGAAGACACCCTGGAGGAGGGCATGACAACTCAATCAAGTATTCCTGCCTAGAGAATCCACATGGACAGAGATGCATGGCAGGCTACAGACCCAGTCCATGGGGTCACAGAGAGTCAGACATGACTGAGCAACTAAGCACAGCACAGCACAGCACAGCACATATTGGATGCATGACTTCCCAAGTGGCTCTAGTGGTAAAGGACCCACCTGCCAATGCAAGAGACATAAGAGAGGTGGATCTGATCCCTGGGTTAGGAAGATCCCCTGGAGGAGGGCATAGCACTTTACTCCAGTATTCTTGTTTGGAGAATCCCATGGACAGAGGAGCCTGGTGGTCTACAGTCCATTGGGTTGCAAAGTCAGACAAAACTGAAGCAACTTAGCATGCATATACATGCATATTGGGTGCATAAATATTTGCAAATGTTGTATCCTCTTGTTTAACTGACTCTTTTATTATTATACCATTGTTTATTATATAATGCTTCCATTTTTCTATTTAAAGTTGTTGCCTTAAAATCTATTTTGTCTGGGATAAGTGTAGCTATCCTTGTTTCCTCTTTATTTTCCATTTGCATGGAATCTCTTTTCCCATCTCTTTACTTTCTATGTATATGTCCTTAAACCTGAAGTACATTTCTTGTAGACAACATATACTTGTGTCTAATTTAAAACAAAATATTCAGCTACTTAATGTCTTTTGATTAGGGAATTTAGTCCATTTATATTTTAAGTATTTCTTTTAGGTAGACACTTACTATTGATAACTTTTTTTGTAATTCTTTGTTTCTTTTTTCTCTTGCTCTCTTCCTTTGTGATTTGATGGTTTTCTAAAATTTGAAGTGATGTGTTTAGATTCCTTTCTCTTTATTTAAGGGGACTTGCTTAACATATTTTATGTTTATATCTTCCTATTTTAAGCTGATAACAACTTAACTTCAAACACATACTAAAGCTCTACATTAATAAAGTACCCCTTTCCATTTTATGTTTCTGATGTCATAATTTATATCTTTTCTTCTTATGTATCCATTAACAAATAATTGTAGTTTTAAAGTTATTTTTACAACCATATAGTTTTATAGTTATATTATTATAATCCACAGGCTGGAATCAAGATTGCTGGAAAAAATATCAATCATGTCAGATACACAGATGACACCACCTTATGTCAGAAAGCAAAGAACTAAAGAGCCTCTTAATGAAAGTGAAAGAGAGGAGTGAAAAGTATGCTTAAAACTCAACATTTGGAAAACTAAGATCATGGAATCTGGTCCCATAAGTTCAGCTCAGTTCAGCTGCTCATTTGTGTCTGACTCTTTGCAACCCCATGACTGCAGCACGCCAGGCCTCCCTGTCTATCACCAACTCCCGGAGTTTACTCAAACTCATGTCCATTGAGTTGGTGATACCATTCAACCATCTCATCCTCTGTTTTTCCTCACTTCTCCAACCAATCTCAATCTTTACCAACAATAGAGTATTTTCCAATGAGTCAGTTCTTCACATCAGGTGGCTAAAGTATTGGAGTTTTAGCTTCAGCATCAGTCCTTCCAATGAATATTCAGAGCTGATCTACTTTAGGATCGACTGTTTGGATCTCCTTGCAGTCCAAGAGACTCTCAAGAGTCATCTCCAGCATCACAGTTCAAAATCATCAATTCTTCGGCACTCAACTTTCTTTATAGTCCAACTCTCACATCCATACATGACTACAGGAAAAACTATAGCTTTGACTAGATGGATTTTTGTTGGCAAAGTAATGTCTCTGCTTTTTAATATGCTGTCTAGGTTGGTCATAACTTTTCTTCCAAAGGAGAAGCATCTTTTAATTTCATGCCTTTGGTCAAAACCTGCAGTGATTTTGGAGCCCCCAAAATAAAGTCTGTCACAGCTTCCATTGTTTCCCCATCTAATAGTCATAAAGAAATGGGACCAGATGCCATGATCTTAGTTTCTGAACTGAGTTTTGAACTCTATTGAGTTTTAAGCCAACTTTTTCACTCTCCTCTTTCAATTTCATCAAGAGGCTCTTTAGATTGTTTTCACTTTCTACCATAAGAGTGGTATTATCTGCATGTCTGATGTTACTGATATTTTTCCCGGCAATCTTGATTTCTGCTTGTGCTTCATCCAGCCCAGTGTTTCTCATGATGTACTCTGCATATAAATTAAATAAGCAGGGTGACACTATACAGCATTGATGTACTCATTTCGCAATTGGAACCAGTTGGTTATTCCATGTACAGTTCTAACTGTTGCTTCCTGACCTGCATACAGATTTCTCAAGAGACAGGTCAGATGGTCTGGTATTCCCATCTCTTTCAGAATTGTCTACAGTTTGTTGTGATCCACACAGTCAAAGGCTTTGGCATAGTCAATAAAGCAGAAGTAGTTGTTTTTCTGGAACTCTCTTTCTTTTTTGATGATCCAGTGGATGTTGGCAATTTGATCTCTGCTTCTTCTGCCCTTTCTAAATCCAGCTTGAACATCTGGAAGTTCACAGTTCATGTATTGCTGAAGGCTGGCTTGGAGAATTTTGAGTATTGCTTTACTAGCATGTGAAATGAGTGCAATTGTGGAGTACTTTGAGCATTCTTTGGCATTGCCTTTCTTTGGGATTAGAGTGAAAACTTACTTTTTCCAGTCCAATGGCCTCTGTTGAGCTTTCCACATTTGCTGGCATATTGAGTGCAGCACCTTAAAAGTCTCATCTTTCAGGATTTGAAATAGCTCAACTGGAATTCCATCACCTCCACTAACTTTGTTCGTAGTGATGTTTCCTAAGGCCCACTTGACTTCACATAACAGGATGACTGGCGATAGGTGAGTGATTACACCATCATGATTATCTGGGTCATGAAGATCTTTATTGTATAGTTCTTCTGTGTATTCTTGCCACCTTTTCTTAATATCTTCTACTTCTCTTAGGTCCATGTCATTTATGTCCTTTATTGTGCCCATCTTAGCATGCGATGTTCCCCTGGTATCTCTAATTTTCTTTTTTTTTTAATTTTTATTTTATTTTTTAATTGTTTTTGCCATACATTGTCATGATATCACCATGGGTTTACATATGCTTCCCCTCCGGAACCCCCCTCCCTCCTCCCTCCCCCCCGGGAAATCTCCGAGCATCAATCCTGGGCTAGCGATTGATTAGACACATGACAATTAACATGCTTCAATGCCCTTCTCCCATATCATCCCACCCTTACCCTCATCCACAAAGTCCACGAGTCTATTCTATACATCTGCGTTCCTTTTGCTGTCTCGTATGTTGGGTTCTCATTACCTCTAATTTTCTTGAAGAGATCTCTTGTCTTTCCCATTCTATTGTTTTACTCTATTTTTTACATTGATCATCAAGGAAGGCTTTCTTATCTATCCCTGTTATTCTTTGGAACTCTGCATTCAAATGGGTATATCTTTCCTTTTCTCCTTTGTCTTTCACTTATCTTCTTTTCACAACTATTTGTACAGCCTTCTTGACAACTATTTTGTCTTTTTGCAATTCTTTTCTTGGATATGGTCTTGATCACTGCCTCCTGTACAATGTTATGTACCTCTGTCCATAGTTCTGCAGGCACACTGCCTATCAGATCCAATCCCTTGAATCTATTTGTCACTTTCACTGTATAATCTTAAAGGATTTGATTGAGGTCATACTTGAATGGTCTAGTGGTTTTAAGTCTGAATTTGGCAATAAGGAGTTTAAGATCTGAGCCACAGTCAGCTTTTAGTCTTGTTTTTGCTGACTGTATACAGCTTTTTCATCTTTTGCCACAAAGAATATAATCAATCTGATTTTGGTGTTGACCATCTGGTTATGTCCATGTGTAGAGTCTTCTCTCGTGTTGTTGAAAGAGGTGTTTGCTCTGACCAGTGAGTTCTCTTGGCAAAACTCTATTACTGTTTGTCCTGCTTCTTTCTATATTCCAGTGCCAAATTTGACTGTTACTCCAGATATTTCTTGACTTTCTACTTTTTCATTCCAGTCTCGTAAAACGAAAATGACATCTTTCCATCTTGTCCCATCACTTCATGGCAAATAGATGGGGATACAATAGAAACAATGAGAAACTTTATTTTTGGGGGGTGAGCTCCAAAATACTGCAGAAGATGACTGCAGCCATGAAATTAAAAGACGTTTGCTCTTTCAAAGAGGAGCTATGTCCAATCTAGACAACATTTTAAAAAGTGAGACATTACTCTGCCAATAATGGTCCATCTTTTCAAAGCTATTGTTTTTCCTGTAGTCATGTATGGATGTGAGAGTTGGACTATAAAGAAAGCTGAGTGCCGAAGAATCGATGCTTTTGAACTGTTGTGTTGGAGAAGACTCTTGAGAGTCCTTTGGACTGCAACGGGATCCAACCAGTCCATCCTAAAAGAGATCAGTCCTGAGCGTTTATTGGAAAGACTGATGCTGAAGCTAAAACTTCAATACTTTGGCCACCTGATGCAAAGAGCTGACTCATTTGAAAAGACCCTGATGCTGGGAAAGAATGAAGGCTGAGCTAGAAGGGGATGTCAGAGGATCAGACGGTTGGCTCGCATCACTGACTTGATGGAAATGAGTTTGAGCAAGCTCTGGGAGTTGGTGGTGGACAGTGAAGCCTGGCATGCTTCCATGAGGTTATAAAGAGTTGGACACGACAGAGAAACTGAACTGAATTGCTAGTTATATTTAATACTATGGTCTTTTACCCTTGTTGTTAGATGTGTGAGTGATTTGTCTGGGACATTTACAAAATTAGAATATTCTAAGCTTAATTATGTATTTATCTTTGCTAGTGAGATTTACATTTTCATTTTTTCCCTTGTCATTAGTATCTTTTCATTTTAGTTTGAGGAAGCCCATTTAACATTTCTTGTACTACCAGATTCAGTTCAGTTCAGTTCAGTTGCTCAGTCATGTCCAATTCTTTGCAACCCCATGAACCACAGCATGCCAGGTCTCCTTGTCCTTTACCAACTGCAGAAGTCTACCCAAACTCCTGTCCATTGAGTCAGTGATGCCATCCAACCATCTCATCCTCTGTTGTCCCCTTCTCCTCCTGCAAAAAATTTGGCTTAAAGCTCAACATTCAGAAAACTAAGATCATGGCATCATGTCCCATCACTTCAGGGCAAATAGACAGGGAAACAGTGGAAACAGTCACTGACTTTATTTTGAGGGGGGGTCCAAAATCACTGCAGATGGTGACTGCAGCCATGAAATTAAAATACTCTTACTACTTGGAAGGAAAGTTATGACCAACCTAGACAGCATATTAAAAAGCAGAGACATTACTTTGCCAACAAAGGTCCGTCTAGTCAAGGCTATGATTTTTCCAATACTCATGCATGGATGTGGAAGTTGGACTATAAAGAAAGCTGAGTGCTGAAGAATTGATGCTTTTGAATTGTGATGCTGGAGATGACT
The DNA here is from genome assembly GCA_007570785.1 of Antilocapra americana. Classification (NCBI taxonomy): domain Eukaryota; kingdom Metazoa; phylum Chordata; class Mammalia; order Artiodactyla; family Antilocapridae; genus Antilocapra; species Antilocapra americana. Next base: position 172,222 of record ML660200.1, on the reverse strand, counting down.
CTTGAGAGTCTCTTGGATTGCAAGGAGATCCAAACAGTCCATCCTAAAGGAGATCGGTCCCGGGTGTTCATTGGAAGGACTGATGCTGAAGGTGAAACTCCAATACTTTGCCACCTGATGCAAAGAGCTGACTCATTTGAAAAGAACCTGATACTTGGAAAGACTGAGGACACCAGATTAGTGGTTTTGAACTCCTTCAACTTTCACTTGTCTGGCAATCTCTTTATCTTTTCTTCAATTATGAAGGATAAATTTACCAGGTAAAGTATTCTTGATTAGTAGTGTTTGCTTGTTTGTCTTTCAGTACTTTGAATGTATCATGCCACTCCCTTCTGACCTACAAAGTTTCTGCTGAAAAATCTGCTGATAGTCTTATGTAGATTACCTTGTATGTAACAAGTTTTTTTTTCTCTCCCTGCTTTTAAGATTCTATCCTTGTCTTTAACTTTTGATAGTTTAATTACAATGTGTCTTGATATGGCTCTTTTTTAATTTACCTTAGCTGAAATTTTCTGGTCTTTTGGTTTTGGATGTCTAACATATCCTACATTCTGACTGGTACCTGTATCACATAATCACTTGTCCCCTAGTTAGTGGCTTCATCTCCAATAGAGTCCAATAGCACATAAACAGCTGTTCTTGAAAACTATAATGGCCTAAGGATAAAATCTATTATTGGTCCCTTCTACTGGATCACACCATAAACTCCACATGGCAGCTTTTCTCACCATAGATAGATAAGTTCTTGATTGTAACTGTGAGTGACTATAAGCAGATGTTCCATATTAAGTATATTCTGATTCCTCCATATTGGGCCACTCTTGGTACCATGTATCATATATTGGATTTCCTTGTAAGCAGACTCTGAGATGGATATTCAAAAGCAGAGCATTTGTTTGGAGGAGTGCTTTCAGAACCATCACTTCTGGGAGAATAAAGGGAGCAGGATTTGGCAGAGTGAATATGAGGCAGAGTGATATAGTATCAATAAAGTTAGTCAATCCTATCTGTAGTTATGGAGTGAGTTGTCTCTTCAGAGTTGTCTGAGGTTAGAAAAGGAGGTCAGGCATTTATATCTCTGCACTGGCCAGCCACTGGATGTAGGCCAAACCCAGGGAAAGGGACAAAACTTGTGCAAGGCAGCTTTCTTTAGCTGAAGTTTCAGTCTTGGACAAGGCTTCTGGGAGGTATCCCAATGGCATCCAGTAAGTCTAGCATTAAGGTTTATTGCTATCAGAAATAGCTACCAATTGAAGTCAACATTCACAGATCTTATTCTTTATGTAGTTCAGTGTAAGTTATTAATAAGATTTCATAGGAATGTAATAGCATTTCAGTTGACCAGGGTTTTAACATAGTTGTATTGGCAAAGAAATGCAATCTTGTCAAATAAGGATATGTATGCTATTAATCTCTAAGAGTACCCCAAGATCCCTACAATTGTACCTATAGAAAGTGGGCTTCTAAAGTGATAGAACTTCTAGAATGTAAATCATTTCTATGTCTCTGTCAGGCATGCTGCTGCTGCTGCTGCTGTTGCTTTAGTCGTGTCTGACTCTTCGCGACCTCATGGACCACAGCCTACCAGGCTCCTCTGTCCATGGGATTTTCCAGGCAAGAATACTGGAGTGGGTTGCCATTGCCTTCTCTGCTGTCAGGGATGAGCATGGATGTAAAGGTGCTGGAGAATAGAATTGGGGCAGCCAGACTGACTAACTAAGGATTTCATCCCACCAATAGTGCAGAGGGATACGACTCTTCTTGTCTAGTATACGATGTGTGCTATAGATTAAGCGCCTCTCTATATTACTCCCTTTCTCTGATTTCTGGATGATAACATTTTTGATTTTTATATTATTTTCCTTTTACTTTTAAATTGGCCTGCTTTGGATGATTAAATTAATCATGCATTCTATTTGTAGACCACAAAATATTGAAATGGAATTTCAAGAGGCATTCAAGGCAGAATGAACATACTTTGAATCTGGAAGTGACTTAAGACTATAACTCTTTGGGAAGTGTTGGCAGGATTTAATTGTACATAGATACCTTGTAATTTGTTAGGTGGAAACAGAAATGAATGCTTGAGAAGGGTGTCTGTATGTGCTTGTTGATGAAGTTAAGGAAAACTCAAGATATTGTTTTTATGTTTTAGCATTTTTCTTCCATTTACATTTCCCCTTCTTTTTAAGGTACTCATCTTTTTCTATGTTCCAGTCAGTCAGTGAATCACAAAATCCCTATCTATCACATTCACTATAGGATTGAAAGATGACCTAAATATGGCCAATCACACTAATCAATTTCTTGAATCTAAGGTTCATGTATGACCTAATCTGGATGGATTACTATTTTGTCCTGTGATTAATATCTGAACATTGGAAGAAAGACTTCTTTTTTAAATGAGATTGCTAAACTAATTGGATATGAATATGGGATTTCAGGTTATCTGTTTCCTTATCATAGGGGAAGACACTACATACAGAAGAGAAAGCATGAGCCAAACCCAGAGAGGTAAGAACCAGAGCTTGAGAGAAAGCATGGGTTGTCATTTGGGCACCTGAGTCCAGGTGTACTTGAAATCACCTCCAAATTCACTCCTCTTGGTTGCATGGGGAGACAATTTTTCCTTCAGTGCAAGATAGGTTCAGGTAGTTTTGTGCCTCTTGTGACCAAATAAATAGATCATCAACGATCTGCTTTCAACAAACAATGATGTTTCATCAGCTCTCCTTCTCCTTCAGCTCTTCTTGATATTTCCCAAGGATGATTGGTTCCTGATTTCCTGAAGCCCTCTGTTTTAGTCCATTTGGTCTGTTATAACGAAATACAACAGACTAGGTAGCTAGCGAACAATGGAAAGGTACTGCTTACTGTTCTGGAGGATCAGGGAGCTAATATGGTCAGGTGAGTGTTCTCTTCCAGGTCACAGACTTTTCATTTATCTTACTTTGGCAGAAGGGCTAGTGAGCTCTGTGAGATCTCCTTTTATAGAGCACTAACCTCATTCAGGAGACCTCCACCTTCTTGACCTATTCATCTCCCAAAGACCTTACTTTTAGAGGGCTAGGATTTCAAGAAATGAAGTTTAGGGGAACACAAACATTTAGACTGTCACACACTCTCTTTACCTGACCTCTGTTATTCCCCCATACACCCCCAACACACACTTTTCTATGACTATACAAGAAGCATGGACCTGCTTTTTTTTTTAATTATAATGTTTTTAGTTTATTTTTTTAAATTGTAGGATAATTTCTTTACAGAATTTTGTGGTTTTCTGACATACATCAAGAAGAATCAGCCATAGATACACCCATATCCCCTCCCTCCCAAACCTCCCTCCTATCTCCCTCCCCATCTTACCCTTTTAAATTGTCACAGAGCCCCTGTTTGAGTTATGATACACTCATAAGTATTCTTTCCTTAGGTCTTTATCTCCTCATCTCCAAAATGAGGATGTTACACTAAAATTACTCCTAAAATACAGCATTTAGCTCTAAATTTCTGTGCTTTTATAACAGGAGGAAGTGGGGAGAAATAACTATGTAGTTAGAAGTTGCATAAACTTTAGCATGCTCTTGATTCTGAAGCACTTAGGTGAAATAATTTTTTAATTTCCCTTTTAACTGTTGGGTAAGGTCATGATGCTCTATAATATGTGCATGTTTTCCCAGAAGAAGGAAGAAGACCTTTTGAAAAAAGCTATAAAGGATTTGACAATGCCCAGTGTTATTGTTGCTCGAATCCAATTACTGGGGAAGCATTCTGCACATCTTTACACATCACATTTCAACATGTCATCTCCTCTAAGTGGAACCGATTGCATTAAAGTCGTTATGAAACTACAGTCATCCTCCTCCCTTCAGTAAAAATGTAATCATAAAAATTTTAAATGCACATATTCATTTTCCTCCCCTCCAGCCAAGCAAGTATATCTCGTCAGTATTCTCTGCAAAAGTGATTATCAGGTCTCTGTTTATGAAAATCTTAATGGAAAAATTAGATACACAACAGATTCCTGCTAAACTAAACATCTGATTCCATTACTTGGAAAACTAGCTGGTATTCATTTTTACATCTGCCATGAAAAATCTTTTAAGTTTGCTATTTTTCCTCCTCTCTTTTTTTCCTTTATCATGTATGTGTGAATTAAGAGAAATTAAACATTTTCCAGATACTCAAGATAATACTCTACCAAGCATTTAAGTTGCAGATTTTCAAGATTATATGTTCTCGCTGAAGAGATTTTAATTTACTTATATATCTAAGAATCTTTCATTTACTTCATTTCTCCAAAATCAAATTAAATCTCACTCTAATTCTTTATTTGTCAAAGTAGTTTTTAAAAAAAAAGTAATGTCTTTTTGTTTTGAAGAACTCTTATCTTCTTGGGAATTATTTTAGAACACTTAGGGCCTGCCACGTTTCACAATATTTGGTTCAGATTTTCTGGTCTATCCATAATGGTCAGCAGGAATGTATTACGTCTGGACCTACATGATTCCTTGAAGTTGACAGCATTGCACACTTTTGTCAGTGTACAAACTTGCACAAAGAGACTCTTCATGAGACTTTTCTCCTCATGCCCAGTCCTTCTGCCATGAAATCTTGTTCTCAGAAGTTTTACCATCTTTTCAAGGTACTGAATTAGGGGCAGAGTAATTGACCTTGGCAGGAAAGTTATGACCAACCTAGACAGCATATTGAAAAGCAGAGACACTACTCTGCCAACAAAAGTCTGTCTAGTCAAGGCTATGGTTTCTCCAGTGATCATATATGGATGTGAGAGTTGGACTATAAAGAAAGCTGAGCACAGAAGAATTGGTGCTTTTGAACTGTGGTGTTGGAGAAGACTCTTGAGAGTCCCTTGGACTGCAAGGAGATCCTACCAGTCCATCCTAAAGGAGATCAGTCCTGGGTGTTCATTGGAAGGACTGATGTTGAAGTTGAAACTCCAATACTTTGGCCACCTGATGCAAAGAGCAGACTCATTGGAAAAGGCCCTGATGGTGGGAAAGATTGAGGGCAGGAGGAGAAGGGGATGACAGAGGATGAGATGGTTGGATGGCATCACCGACTTAATGGACATGGGTTTGGGTGGACTCCCTGATGGACAGGGAGGCCTGGCGTGCTGTGGTTCATGGGGTCGCAAAGAGTCAGACATGGTGGAGCGACTGAAATGAACTGAACTGAACTGAATTGAGCCTTTCACCTAAGGGATTTTCCCCCATTTCCACACTGCCTTCTGAGCTAGTGCAGAAGTTTTAAAAATGTCCAACTATTATCTATCTATCTACCTACCTACAATCTGCTATCTTTATCTATAACCTATCTACTATCTGTCTATCTATAATCTATTTACTATGTATCTACAGCCTATCTACAGTCTATCTACCTATCTATATATACCTACTTACCACTTATCTCTCTATAACCCATCTATCTATCTATCTAAATAGCTATCTTCTGTCTGCAATCTAAGTGTATATATATGTATACATCTAACTATAGTATATTACCTATGTATAGTCAGTGCATCTTCCTTATTTTTTCTTCCTTCCTTCCTCCTTATCAATCTACAATCTACTTTCTTCCTATCTACCTATCTACAATGTACCTATATGCCTATCTATCTATTATCTATCTACCTATTTATGTCCATCATCTATCTATGTTCTTCATACATAAGCGAGGTTCTGGGCCCCCTGCAGGGGAAAGTTGGTGTCCCCACCTTTGCCTAGGGAGTCTGGTATGTCCTAGTACAACACACACACTCTTTATCCTCAAGTCTAGGGGACCAGATGTATATATATATATATATATATATAGCTTTTGAGGTTTTGAAAACAAAGGCCAGAGAGGATTATCAGAAGTTTGGGCACTTCTGCTTTGAGACAAGACAGATGAACACAATCAATTCTCCACACAAACAAAGGCCTAGCCACGTTTTGGAGAAAGGAGGAATGAATATTACCAGCACATTTTAATATACTATAGTGGGCAAAAAGAAGCACTATCTTCATCTGGGTTCAAATCCCCACTCCATATAGTTGTGAGACCCTGGGCTAATTACTTAAACTCTCTGCACACTCATTACCTTATTTGTAAATTGAAAATATATTATTAGTACCTAATTTATAGAGTTGATATGAAGGTTAGATAAATTATTATTAGAGAGGTGTCAGATTACCTATAAGCACCATGTAAATGTTTCTTATTATTAGTCACACTCTAAGTCTGCCTTTTTTGAACTCAATAACCTTCAACCCTAATGTTGAATATAGAAACACATTCTTCAGATTCAAAGGTTCAAATCTTGATTTTATCAACAGTACCTTGGGTCATGTAACCTCTCAGATTTAGTTTCATCATCTGGAAAATGTAATTATTAGTATCTACTTAGAAGGTGGTTGTATGTATTAAATGATGTTTGTGAATCTCTTAGCAGAAAGTTAAAAAAAAATTCTCATTCTTGACCCCTGAAGGAAATTTATTTCCTGGTCCAATCACATGCTGCCCAACTCTAATATCATGTTTTGTCAAAGGGTACCTTACTTCTCCCATTTTCCTGACTATAGAGCTAGACACAAGGTAGGCACACAACTACATACAAATCCTTGAGTTTAGTTAACCCAACTACTACAGAAATAGGTCTAAGTTATTTTTCCATTGGCTGTCACCTATCTTCAGCAGTGCACCATCTGTTGTCCAGATCTGACGGCAGGACTCAACCCCCTAGCTACATTCATTTTTCATGAAGTGGAGTCACACTGAGAAAGTGTTCCTTCTTGCCATGGATGCCCTGCCTTGTGCCAAGCAGCCAGGTTGCCTGAATGGAAACCGATGCAGATTGTCTGGCCTGGAGGAGCCATCAGAAAGACCCCCAGGTTGCCTGGGAGGATGCATCTGTTATCCATGTTAGGCCAAGTCTAACACATGGACTGTTAGCAATATTAATGACTGTCCTCGAGTGGGCCCAGCCAAATGTCATTTCTGTCCAGTAGTTTTCCAACTCACTCTGTGTGGCAAGGCTGAGTGGGAGGATTAAGCTATGTGCTCTTGATGGCAGTAGCATCTATTCTTTGAGGGACAAAGAGGGGCTTAGCTCATATAGTTTGTTGCTTTTGTTTGTTTGTTTTTCATCAATCAGTGAGCTGTCAGAAACTTATGGTTCTTCTCTTGTATGCCCATCTTTAGCCTAGGCATTTTGTGGAACTCCTTAATAACTGTTTTAAGCCTCTGAGAAATGTACTGTCTAATTGGGAAGAAACAAGCTATATTTATTAATTAAGTGGGGAATTAAAATATTGAGCTCTGATATATTGATTTAACAAACATCCATTCATGGGTCACATAGTTACTAAAGAGTGACCATTGGTGGTATGGCAGTGAACTCAGCTATAGGTGAAGAAAGTAGAACAAACAGTGTATCCAGAAACAGTCATAGGACATTTCACAGGGGGTGGCGGAGAGAGAGATTGAGCATTGCTTAAAGGAGGGGACAGACTGGTAGTCTAATGTCTTTCCTGCTTTTGCCCCTTTAAGTAAATCCAACTCACTGGTAATACCATCAGAGGGATAAGGCAGAGAGTTCTCTGGGTCTGAATACTTTTCATGCTGCTTGCCAGTCCTGTTGGAGCTGAGTGTATGAATGTCTATTTCCCAAATCTAAGTTAATGTCCAGAGGTTGTGGTAAGCATTAAAGCTAGTTAGTGGTAAATACTGTGTTCTTATTTCCTTTTTGCTGGGCATATGGTAGAGTTGGGTTTTCTACTCTTTTTGATGCTGTGTGTGCCCATGTGACTAATTCTGGCAAGTGTGAACTCTGTTACTTCCACATGGAGGCTGAGAATCAGTGTGTGATTCTCCAGGACTCTTCTCTCCCACAACCATACAAGCATGTGCCAAAATGGAACTTCTTCAGTCTCTCTCTCTAGTGGCCTAAGCTACTGGCCAATCTGTACTTGTCATTTGTGTGAGGGAGAAATACATTTTTTTTTTTTTTTGGCTGCACCACATGGCTTGTGGGATCCTAGCTGCTTGATCAGGAATTGAACCTGTGCCCGCTGCAGTGGAACAGCAGAGTCCTAACCACTGGACCATCAGGGAATTTCTGAGAAATGCATTTTTGATGTGTTAAGATTTTGTATGAGATTTGGGGGCTGTTTGTTATTGAGGCATAACCTGGATCATTCTACCAGAATTGGAATCATAGGATAAATGCCAATTATAATAGAGATGAGCCTAACGAAGGGCAGAAAGGATGTCTATTTAACCACAGGATGAGGAGAATCCCAGAATCTTCTCAATAAAAATATGATTTCCCCTACCATGTGGGAAATCCCCACTTCTTGTATCTCCTTTAAGTTATGGCAAAAAGCTTCCTGTTAGAATGCAAATACAATCTCCTACAGCTGCTAATTAGACAGCCACACAGATCAAGTTTGCCAGCTGTGTTTCTTTCTAGCCCAGTGATTTTCATCATCTGTTTTTGTGTAAGCCTAGTGGTCCAAAGCTACAGTGAGAGATAGACACTTCTTTTTTCCCTCTCAACTTTCAATGTGAAAAACTTAGTGAAGATAATTTTTCTTAATTAAAAATTACTTTATGAATTGCATTAAAATCTCTTTTACATGCAATTGTTTATTGCTAGTAAAAAGGTAGTCCCCAGATCCACATATAATTATTTCAGATACAAACATTTGCATTTGACATTCCTCATGCTGTTATGGAAAGAACAGAGAGGTCTTTAGGTTTTCTGTGACCTAAATCAGCTTGAGAACATTGAATTATTACTCATTTATTTTCCTAGGTTTAGGGATTCACAATTCTGTCTGTGTTTTTCCCAGAAAAGTATGTTAAAATGATGGGTTTTAGGAGGAAACAAAAGCTCCCCAGGGGATTATGCTACTGAAGAAGACAGAGGGTTGTCAAGGGAAGCAGTACTTGACTTGGTATCAGGGGAGAAGGGAGACAGCCTGTGTCCATAGAGCCTCACCATCAGGAAGAAGACTGCAGACTCCTGTGTCCACACAGTTTAATTCTCCCAGGAAATTCTCACTTGGAACAATAAGTGTGTAAACTAATAAATAAAGTTGCTGTTGCTTCAGGAAATTTCTGCGAACCAATTTGTCTGGGCAAATGGTTTGCTCACTAGTTCATAAATGCCACACAGTTTATTTCTCAGGCTCTCTTCAAGACCCCACCTCATTGTGCTACCCATCCTAAGTTGTTGTCTCATGAACCAAATCCAGTAAAAATTGACTCCCTGCCTGGAAAGATCTGCTTTATACCACTAGAGTGAAAACCCCCAAATTCTCTAAATATCCTCCCAGCCTCCTCCTTATGAGACAGTATCAGGGTTCTGTCAAGGTAGCTATTCCCCTATCACACTAAGATTTGATGATATATGGATATTAGGATCATATGTTCATCTAAGTCATATATTACCTTCTCCTTATTTGTGTGTGGGTGTTAGTCACTCAGTTGTATGTGACTCTTTGCAACCCCATGGACTATAGCCTGCCAGGCTCCTCTGTCCATGGAATTCTCCAGCCAAGAATACTGGAGTGGGTAGCCATTTCCTTCTCCATACACTTGTTTAGAAATAGAGTATTTTCTACTGTAAAGTACAGGAAACTCTGTTTAATGTTATGTGAGAGCCTGGGTGGGAGGGGAGTTTGGGGGAGAATGAATATATGTATATGTATGGCTGAATCACTTTCCTGTTCACCTGAAACTATCACAACATTGTTTATTGGCTATACTCCAACATAAAATAAAAAAGTCTAAAAAATACAATAAAACATAAATGGAATACTTGAATATTTGCCCTCAAATGCAAAACACATTCTAAACAGCAAATTTATTTTTAGTCACATAGTTGTTTATACTTGTAAGTGACTAGCCCAGTACCAACTGCCTAGGGATTCTAGCTGTATTGATGATACATTTAGACAAATTAAAAGGGAACAAATGTGCATGCTTTGGCCAAGGAGCTCAAATATCAAAGTGAGTCAACATTACATCTATCCCCAAAAGGAAATTCAAATAACTTTGCAAAGAGAAGTATAGCAGTAGAAATGAAACTTCTGTAACCTTATAGACTGGTGCTCTATGTATAAATGATCATGTCTAGTTTCACCAGTGCCAAAAAATAGATACTTTTACTGTCAATAATGATCCTAGCCTCACACAATATGAAGATGGTATTTGGACTTTTCTTTGTCAAAGCTTTGGCTATAACACAATTTTGTTTGCAAATGAAGAGTGCATTTTGGTTTACATCCATTCTAAAATTAATTAGCCCTTTCATACTTATAACTGGCATATCTTACACTCCAGCAGACAGCAAGGCCACGTTTCTGCTAACTCCCCATCTTGCCATGATTTTTGCAAATCAGATCTGTCTCCAAAAGACTGAACATCAGCTTTATAATTTTGCTGTCTAAACCCAAAGAGGAGAATTATCCCTCCCAACCATCTAGCAGTCACTAAGCATCAACCCTGTGTGGAGACTGTGCTATGAATTTACTTGTCTTGAGTCATGAATCCTCAAGATAGCTTGATGAATTAGCATTGTTATTAGCCTCATTTTAAGATAAGAACATGTAAGCAGAGAGAATTTTGAGCTCTACCTGCTAAGAGGGCTGTCCTTGTTGTCTTGGGTTCCCAAATCACTTAGACCAGAAACTCCTTCCACCTTGCTCTTATCTTTGTTCTTATCAGGGCTGGATACCAGCTGACTCTGACTAGCCTTCCTGCTGATTCCTTTCATGTTCCCAACTGGCTGTCTGTTGCTGCATCCTGGAAACTTTTTCCCTATATACCTTACTTCCCTATAAGGAGATGTTCTATCTCATTCACTATTTCCAAAACAGTGTGCCTAGCAGTTTTACACACACAATTCAATTGTTTTCTTTATGAAGTATAAGATTAATCTATTCCTTTTACTTGTATTAGATTGGTTGTCCACTGAGACAGTGAAAGTGGAAGAAAGATGAGATTGGATTAACCTTACAAGTGAGATTGTAGTGAAGTCTGAAAATCTTTAAGAAGAAAACTGAAAGATTTCTTGTTTTTTATATAACTGGGAATGTTTTCCAAGTGGCTTAGATGTTCTAGAAAAGATGAGGAAGTTGTTCTCCTTTGAGCTTACACCTGTAGAGGCTAATAAATCACTGTACTGCATACTTTGATTCTTATCGTCCCCACACACCCCAACCTCATTTGCAAAATGCAAAGATGGATGCTTCATCTGTGGGTGAATGAGTCTATTTAATTGGCAAGTTGTCACGATTTCTTGTAATTATGGTTTTTTAACTATGTGAAAAAAGACAAATGGTAAATTATAGTAACACCATTTGTCATCTGATGTAACGATGATCTCTGAATTATAAGTGCTGTGTGCACTAATGCATCTGTTATTTCTCTGTGACAAATAGGATGATCAAAACCTTTAATAGATTGTACTCTTTTATCCTGACAGGTTTATTTATTCTTTTTTCTATGTTTACAAAATTCTTTCCCACTCATCATCTTTTACTTGCACCCAATGTAGGGACATAGAACCAGGAGTGAGAACAAATCAAGCTTTTCTCTGGAAAGCAGAACAAAATAAAACTACCATCCTGGCTGGTGTATGGGGTGTTCTTGCAGGCAGCCTACAGAGGGAATTTGGAAAATTGAAGCCGCTGCTTATGTAACACCAGTTCTTTGCTAGGTATGCATTACTATTCTGGTTATCTCCAGGAATCATTCAGGAACATTCTCTCACTCCTCCTTCAGAAGTGCCCTTCCTCTGCTGGCTCTAGCCTCATTCTCTCAGTTGCTCAATGAGGCATCTTTGCTCCTTCTTAGAAGTTTCACACACCACTGTAAATTCCATCTGCTGTGCACACTACATAGGGTAACCTGAATATCACCAAGCTGCTCTCTGATGGCACTTGGAGGGCTGAGCAGGTAGTTTCTCTGGTGATTGGCATCTTATCTCTCATGTCACCTTTTTTTTTTTATTATTTCTTCCTGTCTTCTTTAGAGATTCATAATCAGTAGTCTTTAAACTGGGCACTCACGTCCTTGTGGACATAAAACTATTTTCTAGGAAGTTTGTATATCGTGTGCCATGCTTAGTTGTTCAGTTGTGTCCAGCTCTGTGACCCTTTGGACTGTAGCCTGCCAGGCTCTTCTGTCCATGGGATTCTCCAGGCAAGAATTCTGGACTGGGTTGCCATTTCCTCCTGCAGGGGATCTTCCTGACCCAGGGATCGAATACCACATCTCCTAGGGCTCCTGCATTGTAGGCAAATTCTTTGCATAGATGTAAGAAAATAAATTTATGGATTCTCAACTTTTGTTTGTTTCTAAGATTATTCTGCACGAAACCCATCTATCAGTTCTTTTCTTCATTTCTGTTTACGAATTTCTTTTTCTAGTTTCCAAGGGAAAAAAAGGAAGTATCTCTCTCAGCTATCTGGAATCTATTAAAGTACTTGATCCAGGCTGTAAGAACCTCCTGGGCACTCAACAAAAGGACAACGTGAGACTGTTTCCCTCTGAGAGAAGGGAGCTTTATTCCAGCCAGGAAACACTCATGCAAGGGAACATTCACTGCTAGCTAGTTAGCATCTTAGCATTAAAACTCAGCAGTGAGAATTTCATGAAGGGGATGTGCATTAACAAGTTTATTTAAATTTTAAAGATGAACTTAAGCTTTTTCTCTTAGAATTTAAGCTTATTTGGCTGATTGGTGTGACAGTGAGGACTAGGATGAATGGACTAAATCTGCAGATTTTAATCAAAATATATTTAAAGGATTATAAAACATGTAATACATTGGAAAACATTCTCTGATAATTATTAGAATTGTGATAAAGTTTTTCAGCTATCATATTAAAAATATGTCAGGGGTCTAGCCAAAATGTCACATGGGAACAAAATAGCACTGACTGTTCAGTCTCCTGTCCCAATTCAGTCACCCCTCTTTCTCTTCCTGTATTTCCTCTATCCATCTCAAAGTACAGAGGGCAGCAATTCTTAGTTCTTAGAATACAGGATTGGACTTGTTCATTTTAAATGTGACACACGTTCTTTACACAGATGGATTAAAGTTGATTTCATGGCTCTTCTTCACATTCTGGCATGATTTACTTTTACAGACATTATAGTTAAAGTAGTCAATGTATGTTTTGAAGGAATTAAAGCCTTAGGGAATTAAGTGGTTACATAAACTAGTGAATTATTAATGAGCCTGTAGCTCAGTGGAAAGATAATTAAGAGAGACCCTAGTTTAGGGCAAGAGCCCAAAAGACAGAGGCATCCATTCAGCCCTTAAATTTTAAACAAAAGGTTTCCCTAAAATGCTTCTGGATGAAAGCAATCCAGAATGAAGTCAGTTTTCAGAAATATCAGGGCCTAAAGGAAAGTTCTTTTTAATGTACGCTTTGTAATATTTATACCCAAGTGTCAAAGGGAGAGTTTGAGTATTAATTCAGTCATAAACTTGAGATGAAACAGCCCCCAGGAATGTACTTGTCTGTTGAGATCTATCAAAGCTTGGTAGCAGGGGGCACACCTTCCCTTCTGGCTGGCGACATGCAAATGATCTCCTGAGATCAGAAAGCTTACCAGGATGGGACATGAGGCATGGTACAATTACATATTTCCCCCTTCTTTGAACTTTGGAACTAGATGTACACAAAGGAAAGTTTACTTACTATGTGAAAAAAAGGAGCTTATGAGCAAGATGAAGAAATTCAAATAAACATGTGAGCAGACAACACTCTTGCCCAGATGGAAGTCATTTTGCTATGAGGTGAAATGGAGCCCTTGAGGATCATGGAATGTGCTCAGAGAAGCAAAGGCGTAAAAAAGACCCTAGAAGGGAGGGACAGAGAATAAGGGAAAGATAGATGGAAGGGAGAGAGAAAGGATAGTTGATTTAGAATGCCAAAAATATGAGTACAGATATGTTCAGGGCATGAATACAAATGTGACTACATAAATGTATAGGGGATTAGAATCTACAAAGTTTGAAGGGGTTTGCTAAAGGAGGAAGCAAACATTTTGAAGTCACCACAATAACAGCATAGTCCAATACAGGGGTCAGTAAACAATGGCCATGGGTCATTCTGCCCCACTGCCTGTTTTTGTATGGTTCAGGAGCTGTGAATGGTCTTGGTATGCTTAGATGACAGAAAATACAAGAAAAAATATTATGGAATGGTACTAATTTGTGATTTTCAAATTCCAGTGTCCAACTGAAACAAATTCGAACACAGTCATACTCTTTGTGACCCCATAGACTGAGTCCACCAGGCTCCTCTGTCTATGAAATTTTCCAGAAAAGAATACTAGAGTGGGTTGCCATCCCCTTCTCCCAGGGATTGAACCCGGGTCCCTTGCATTGCAGGTAGATTCTTTACCATCTGAGCCACCAGGGAAGACTTCATAGTTACTTGTGTATGCCTAAATAAAAGAACTAAATAGTTGTGACAAGGCCATATGACCTGCAAAGCTTAAAATATTTACTCTCTGACCCTTTACTGAAAAATATTTCCAACTCTTTGCCTAGAGAATGTATATCGGGCTTTTAGCCAGAAACACATTTTTGTTTTTCTCTGTGTGTCACCTGGGTTGGTTAGACTTTATTGGTTTTGGTTTCATCATCAATAAAACTGATAATATATTTTGGTGGATAATATATTTAACTGGGAATAGTCTCAAAATGTATTCATTAACCTGGCAGAAATTGTTTAAAGTCACTATTTAACATAACAATAAGTAATTCTCCTAAGTCAGATTGACTATTTCTTCTTGAATCAGTTTCAGTAATTGTTCTGTTTGGAATTGCTCAATTTCATCTTAGTTATCCAATTAATAAGCACAAAATTGAATATAACATTCCTATAGATCTCTTTCATTTCTGTAAGGTTGTTATTAATGTCCCTATTTCATTTTTTATTCTAGTCCTCTGACTCATTGAACTTTTTTCTTGGTCAATTCAGCTAAAGATTTGTCAATTTTGTTGATCTTTTGGTTTTATTATTTCTGTCATTTTTCTATTCTCTATTTTATTACTTTCTGCTAATTTTTATTCTTTTCTTTCTTTTTTGCTTGCTTTAGGCTTAATTTTCTCTTTCTTTTCTCTGTCTCAATGTAGAAGGTTAGATTAGTGATTGAGGTCTTTCTCTCTTTTCTTTTCTTCTTTTTAAGATCTTACTTATTTTTTTAATATAGACATTTAGAACTTTCCATTTATGTCATTACTGTTTTGACTACATCATTTCAGTTTCGGGATATTATGTTTTTATTATCATTTCACCTCAAAATATTTTCTCATTTTCCACTTAATTTGTTCAGTTTCTGCATATTTATTAGTTTCTCAAATTTCCTTTTGATATTGATAATTTTGCTATATTGCAAAAGGCAACAAATTTCATTGAATTTTATCTTTTTAAATTGATTGAAATATGTTTTATGGACTAGCATATGGTCTGTCCTGGAGAATGCTCAATTCTGCTTAAAGAATGTATAATCTTCCACTCCTTGTTGGATGATTCTATAAGATATCTGTTAAGTTTAATTTGTGTGTAGTGTTATTTAATACCCATACTTCATTTTTGTCCTTCAACCTAATTATTCATTTCATTAATTGAAGGTATGGTGTTTAAGTCTATAACTATTATTGTTGAATTATCTATTTCTTGTTTCTAAGTTTTTGCTATTGTTAGGTGCATTTTGTTGTTGTTTTTCAGTTGCTCATTCATGTCCAACTCTTTGCAATCTCATGGACTACAGCATTGCAGGCTTCCCTGTCCTTCACTATCTCCTGGAATTTGCTCAGACTTATGTTCATTGAGTCAATGATGCCATCCAACTAAGGTCTTCATTGAGAACTATTCTTAAGCCTTCTTTATGGTCCAAATTTCACATATGTACATGACTACTGGAAAAACCGTAGCTTTGACTAGATGGGCCTTTTTCTGCAAAATGATGTCTCTGATTTTTAATATACTATCTAGGTTTGTCATCACTTTTTTTTTTCCCCAAGGAGCAAGCATCTTTTGATTTCATGGTGGCAGTCACTATCTGATGATTTTGGAGCCTCGTAAAATAAAGTCTGTCACTGTTTCCATTGTCTCCCCATCTATTTGCCATGAAGTGATAGAATCAGATGCCATGATCTTAATGTTTTGAATGTTGAGTTTTAACCCAGATTTTTCACTCTCCTCTTTCACCTTCATCAAGAGGCTCTTTAGTTTCTCTTCTTTTTCTGCCATAAGGGTGGTGTCATCTGTAAATCTAAGGTTGTTGATATTTCTCCCAGATATCTTGATTCCAACTGAGCATCATCCAGCCTGGCATTTCACATGATATGCTATGACCAACCTAGACAGTGTATTTAAAAGCAGAGACATTACTTTGCCAAGAAAGGTCTGTCTAGTCAAAGCTATGGTTTTTCCAGTAGTCAAGGATGATTGTGAGAGTTGAACCATAAAGAAAGCTGAGTGCTGAAGGATTGATGCTTTTGAACTGTGGTGTTGGAGAAGACTCTTGAGAGTTCCTTGGACTGCAAGAAGATTAAACCAGTCAATCCTAAAGGATATCAGTCTTGAATATTCATTGGAATGACTGATGCTGAAGCTGAAACTCCAATACTTTGGTCACCTGATGGGAAGAACTGACTTATTGGGAAAGACCTTGCTGCTGGGAAAGATTGAAGGCAGGAGGAGAAGGGGACAACAGAAGAAGAGATGGATGCATGGCACCACCAACTGGATAGATATGAATTTGAACAAGCTCTAGGAGTTGGTAATGGACAGGAAAGTCTGGCTTGCTGTAGTCCATGTAGTTTCAAAGAGTTGGATGTGACTGAACTGAACTGACTCTGCATACGAGTTAAACAAGCAGAGTGAAAATAAACAAGCAATGTACTCCTTTCCCAATTTTAAACCAATCCTTTGTTCTAGGTGCAGTTCTTACTGTTGCTTTTTGACCTGCATATAGGTTTCTCAGGAGGCAGGTAAAGTGATCTGGTATTCCCATCTCTTGAAGAATTTTCCACACAAGTTTGTTTTCATCTATATAGTCCAAGGCTTTAGTGTAGTCAGTGAAACAGAAGTATTGTTTTTCTGGAATTCTCTTGCTTTTTCTATGATCCAACAGATGTTGGCAATTTGGTCTCTGGTTCCTGTGCCTTGTAAATCCATCTTACACTTGTGGAAGCTCATGGTCATGTACCGTTGAAGCCTAGCTTGAAGGATTTTGAGAATTATCTTACTAGCAAGTGAAATGAGTGCAATTGTGTGGTAGTTTGAACATTCTTTGACATTGCCCTTCTTTGGGACTGGAATGAAGATTGACCTTTTTCCAATCCTGTGACCGCTGCTGAGTTTTCCAAATTTGCTGGCAGACTGAGTACAGCACTTTAACAGCATCATCTTTTAGGATTTGAAATATATCAGTTTGGTTTGTAGTAGTGGTTCCTAAGACCCACTTGACATCACACTCCAGGATGGCTGGCTCTAGGTGAGTGATCACATCATAGTGATTATCTGGGTCATTAAGACCTCTTTTGTACCATTCTTCTGTGTATTCTTGCCACCTCTTCTTGATATCTTGTGCTTCTGTTAGAACCATACCATTTCTGCCCTTTATTGTGCCCATTTTTGCATGAAATATTCCTTTGGTGTCTCTAATTTTCTTGAAGAGATTTCTAGTCTTTCCCATTCTATTGTCTTCCTCTTTTTCCTTGCATTGTTCACCTTACAAGGTTTACTTTTATAATTATTATATCTTCTTGGTGAATTGACCTTTTTGTTAGTATGAAATGTCCTTATTTATCTCTGGTAACATTTTGTTTTGTTTTAAAGTGTATTTTTTTCTGAAATTATGTAAGTAAGCCAGCTTTTTTCTGTTTGTGTTTTCATGACCTTTTCCATGTTTTTAATCTTGTACCTCAGAATCTATATTTGTCTCCTGTAGACAGTGTATAGTT
This sequence comes from Antilocapra americana, assembly GCA_007570785.1. Lineage (NCBI taxonomy): Eukaryota > Metazoa > Chordata > Mammalia > Artiodactyla > Antilocapridae > Antilocapra > Antilocapra americana. The sequence continues at coordinate 154,221 of ML660200.1, read as the reverse complement.
GAATCACCCATTGGTGAGCTGGCACTAGCTCCAGGATCCTGCTTACGAGTAGGCCAATACCAGCTATCAGTCACCAGTGAGCCAACACCAGTTCTGGGTCCACTGGGCCCTGGTGCCAGAAACTACAGCAAACATTATGGAGATTCCTCAAAAAATTAAAAATAGAACTACCACATGACCCAGCAATTTCACTCTTGGGTGCTCATCTGAATAAAATAATTTGAAAAGCTACATGCACCCCTATGTTCATTGCAACATTATTTACAATGGTCAAGATATTGAAGCAACCCAGGTGCCTACCAGTAGATGAATGGACATAGAAGATATACTATGTGGTATATGTGTCTATATATGTATAATTTTTAAATGTATAGAAATAAAAAATCAATATGCTATGTAACATGAACTGCATAGAGTTGTAGGTCATTTATAATTCAAAAACCTACCAACCAACTCATAGAAAAAGAGATCAGTCTAGTGGTTACCAGAGGAGGGGTTGGAAAGGGGAGGGATTGGATGAAGGTGGTCAAAGGTATAATCTTTCAGTTATAAGATAAATAAGTACTAGGGTGTTATGTAAAACATAATAAAATATGGTCAGCATTGCTGTATCTTATCTATGAAAGATGTTAAAAGAGTAAATCCTAAGAATTCTCATCACAAAGAAAATTTTTGTTTTCTAGATCTTTAATTTTGTATCTATATGAAAGGGCGGATGTTCACTAACTTAATTATGATAATCATTTCCTAATGTATGTAAATCAAATCATTGTGCTGTGCACCTTAAACTTATACAGTGCTGTATATCAATTGTAGTTCAATAAACTGGAAGGGAAAAGTGAGTTCACATGTACACATCTGAATGTTTTAAGTTGGTTATTTTGTCTATTTTTTTTCATTTTTGTGCCAAAATGGTATTGTTTAAATTTTCATGGCCTAAAACTGTGTCAGATTGCTTGATAGAGTCAGTGCAAATAAACTTCTTTTTTATTTTCAATTATTCCATATATATTTGAAATTTAAGTTTCTAATCAAAAATGTAGCCTATTGGAAGAACATTAAGTTTCTAGATTTAAGTTGAAATAGAGTTGACATCTTTACAAAATTAATCCTTCTGATATGCAAACTTGGTATAATCTAATTATTCAGATTTTTGTTTATGTTAATAGATTTAAACTTTTTTCTTTATAGCATTTCTATTCATTTTTTTTTAATGGTTGTTAGGTTAATTCCTCAACCAATTATTTTGCTGTTGGTATGGTACATCATATTCTGTTATAGTTTTCCTTTTGAAAAAATTATTCATGTTGAAAAATACTTCTAAATTTTAGATGTTGTTCTGTGCTTTGTGCTCAGTTGCTTCAATCATGTCTGACTCTTTTGACCCTATGAACTATAGCCCACCAGGATCCTCTGTCCATGAGATTTCTCAGGCAAGAATACTGGAGTGAGTTACCTTTTCCTACTGCAGAAGATTTTGTTAACCCAGTGTTTTGTTAACACTGAACTCGTGTCCCCTGCATTGCAGGCAGTTTCCTTACCACCGAACCTCCAGGGAAGCCCCTATGTGTGCCATGTGTGCAAAGTTGCTTCAGTTGTGTCCAATTCTGACACAACTGAATCAAACATATATGGTCTTTATGACCATATGGACTGTAGCTGGCCAGAATCTTCTGTCCATGGAATTCTTCAGGCAAGAATATTGGAGGGACTTGCTATTTCCTTCTGTAGGGGATCTTCCCAACCCAGGGAGTGAACCTGTGTCTCTTGCATCTCCTGCATTGGCAGGTGGGTTCTTTATCACTACTGCTATCTGGGAAGCCATTTTCAAATTTATTGGATTGTGGTCAGAGAAAATATTTGGATGCTGAAATGTACTGAGACCTCATCTATGCCTTATTTCATTATTCCACATGCTTTTTGAGAGGAATCTAGAGTCCTAATGAATGGTACAAAAAATGGAAACACTTCAATTAAAGTGTACTAGTTATGCATGTGGGTCAAGTTCTCTATAACCTAGGATAATTTTGAGAATACTATGCTTTGAGTGATGTGTGTGTGTATGGATTCTAATTATATTTGTAAATTACATTTTTTCCTACTAATTTTTCATATGATATATTACACAGTTCAAGCCTACATATTTATGTGATATATGGTTCTAATTATTGTACCCACTTGGTACAGGTTTTTCCTTTAATCAACATGCTGTGTTCCTTTTTGTCACACTTTCATTTTTACTTGAATGCTTCTTTGTTATATTGAAATAACCAGCCTGAATGATTTTAATATTTGTTAGCTATTCCTTTGTTTCTAATCTGTTTCTATCAAACTTCTTGTGATATTTTTTCTTTATCTTTTAAATACACATATTAGTTTTGTTTTATTAAATTTATTATTTTAATAAATAAATCCATTTATGTATATCATAATGACATGTAAAAGTGAGCTTACTTTGCCATTTCCCTTCATATTTTGTAATTATCATGGTTTTTTTGATCTTGATCTCTTTTTCTAATTATTGTTGCACAGATGATTTTTTTTTTCTTTTTTCATTGTTGATTTGTAAGCTATACATTTTATTTTTTTGGTAGCAACACCTAATTTTAAATATATATTTATCATTTCCCTAATTACTGAAGATTATCAATACCTATACACTCTTTAATGGAAAGTAATCATTGTTTTTATCAGGCTTTTATCACTCATCTATCTTTAACTTTCCAAACCATCATGCTGATTTTATTCAAAGTTTTAATTTTAGATTGTTGCAGATACTCCTGGTGAGTTTGCTATCATATCAAAAATCAATCTTACAGTTGTATTTCATCAGTTCTAAGAGATATTGTGAAAAGCAGCATTTAATTCAAGTAATATTCATCTGAATATCAGTATTATAGAAAAACACATTTTCAAAACTTAATCTTTTTCTTTCTTCATCGTGCATAAAGTAATGGTGATTCACTTTATCTTTGGTTCAATTAAATATAAATATTTATTTGTCAACTTGAATTCTATTCTTCTTGTTTCTTATGTGATCATTGAATACATTGTGAAATACTCCCCCTCAAAGTTATCAGATATGATTTTTCTCTTATACTCTTTCTGGGTCCTTGTATGACTTCAAAGGGGAAAAAGCTTGGTACTCTATAAACCCTTTCAACAGAAATCTATTATCATTTAAAAATAGGTATACTGACTGAAGGAATATTTTGTTTTTTCTTTGTCCCTATTTCCCATCTTCTTTAGGCAGGTTCGCTTTTTAGCTTTCACATTTCTTAGCTTATCACTTATAATTTTCATTCTCTATCTCTTGATTTTGCTTTTAGAAAGACTTCCTTCATCCTACTTTTTAGTTTACTAATTTGCTCTCTGAATCTAATCTATTCTATAACTTAACTCATTATTATCAGTTTGAGTGCTTTATTTGTAAGTAGAAAAAATCCAATTTCATCTTAAATATGAAAAGGAATTTAATGGCATATATAACAAAAATTTAACAATCTACACCTATGAGTAGGAAGAGAGATCGAAGCTCTGATCTTTATGTGTAGAACTGATGCTCAGACTCACTTGCCTTAAGACAGAAAAATGATTTTAGGAGTCACACCACATCAACTAGAGCAATCTAGAAGCACCTGTGTCTCACAACTTCCCAGTAAAATCCTGACAGTCACTTGAATTTGACCACCTTAGGTTACATGACAGTGCAATATCAGTCAGTGTGTCCAGGAGGCAACACGTACTGTTTAGTTTTTCAAGGCCACATGCTCTTTGAGAACCACACATGTCCTGGTGGAAATCATTGGCCACTAGAAATGAGGATGGTGATGCTGGCAGAACAACCAGTTGGTACCATGAATATTTTTGAAAATGTTATCCTTAAGGCAATATCTCTAATCACTTCTCATGCACATGTCTTGTTCTTATTTTATGTTTACAAATGCCTTTTAAAATTTTTGGAAATACTAACAATATTTGCTTTAAATCTCTCCTCAAATCACCACATTGTACTTGTCTCTTCTGTTACAGATAAGTTTTTTAATTGCCTTTCTTTATCAATGTTTGAGAAATCTTTGCCTTCAGTGTTGATGAAATTATGGCTTCCCTCATAACTCAGTTGGTAGAGAATCTGCCTGCAATGCAAGAGACTCAGGTTTGATTTCTGGATTGGGAATATCCACTGGAGAAGGGAAAGGCCACTCACTCCAGTATTCTGGCCTGGAGAATTCCATGGACTGTAGAGTACATGGGGTCACAAAGAGTCAGACATGACTGAGCGACTTTCACTTTCACTCAATGTTTGACCTTCATCAATACCTTGACTGTTTAGCTCCAAGCTCAGGTCTAGGATTGTCCTCTTTTTGGTAAAATGTGTGGATAGAAAGCTGTAGTGTGGACTCAGACATCTCATTTTTTTCATGACCAGTTTTTATACCCAGCTCAACTTTCTCCCATATCTGAAGGTACCACTCTTGTCTGATGAATGCAACCTTAGTTTTAATTGCCTCCTCCAAAGGCAGGTGATATAGATACATACTTGCTGGTACATGTTCTTGGTATAATTTTGGCATTGCCTCCTTGCCTTCAGGGGGTGATACTGCTCTCTCACAAGAGACTGGGACAAGCTGGACCTTCAAGTGATGGCACGCTCATGTGCCTATTTGTAGGACTTCCTATTCTGGGTGGACCTTCAGGTGATGGCATGCTCATGTGCCTGTTTGTAGGACTTCCTATTCTTAGTGTTCCCCTGGCCAGCAACACCAACCAATGTTCTTCCATGCCATCAGAGGGGCTCTAATCAGCTCTTGCCCAGAGTGCTTGGTCAGAGGCAAAAGATGTTGCTCCAAATTTTTATAGGCATCCTACTTCAGCTGAGCTCAGGTCCCTATCTCTGTCCCTCTTCTAGCCACTATTCTTCCTTACAGTGAGACCCAACCATCTAATATCTTCCAAGTATTCCTCAAGGTTTTCCCCAACAGGCATCCATTCTGATACCCCATGTTTTCTCTAGTGTCTCCAGGCTTGGTGTCTATGTGTTCTGATCGCTCAGTCGTGTCCAACTCTGTGACCTTGTGGACTGTAGTTCATGGAATTCTCCAGACCAGACTACTGGAGTAATAGATTTTCCCTTCTCCAGGGGATCTTCCCAACCCAGGGATGGAACCCAGATCTACCATATTGCAGGCAGATTCTTTACCAACTGAGCTATCAGGGAAGACCAGGCTTGGTATGAGGGGCTATGTGAGAAAGTGGAGCATAATTTAACATTTAGATCCAAATTGGAAGATTTTCTTTATTCTTCTATGATAGACTTTGAATCTCTGCTATCATTTATATCCATTCCACCAATTGAAAAGACGGATGTCAGGAGTCTGATTCCTTATCACTCCATGGGAGGTGTGACTTTTAAAGAGATGTCATTACTCAGAGAGAGGGGAAAAATGATGGAAAATTTTAGGCACAAAAATCAGTGAGATATATTTTTTATTATGGGATAAATGTGGTTCCTAAGGCTCACAATGGAGGAGAATACCTAACTCACGTATTTGTAAGACGGTCCTTCTACAGCATGTGATAGCATTTGTTGTCATTTATTTGCAAGTTGTGTCTGACTCTGCAACCTCATAGACCCTAGTTCACCAGGCTTCTCTGTCCATGGGATTTCCTGGGCAAGAATTCTGAAGTGAGTTGTCATTTCCTTCTACAGGGGATCTTCCCGACTCAGAGGCTGAACCCACATCTCCTGCGTATCCTGCCTTGGCAAGCAGATTCTTTACCACTGAGTCTCCAGGGAATACCAGGTAAGAATTGCCCTTGGGACTTCCTGGTGGTACAGTGGTTAGGACCCCATGCTTCTAGTGCAATGGGAGCAGGTTTGATCCCTGGTCAGGGAAATGCGATTCCATATGTTAGAGGGCACAGCCAAAAAATTTTTTTTAATTAAAAAAAGAGAGAATTACTCTTGTTCCGTACATTGAACATTTATAAATAAATAAAATTAAGAAGATATTCTTAGAAACCTTGAAGAACATTTGACAAGGGCAGAGATCATCAAAAGCTTTTGTCATAAGGATGAACTGAGATATAGTCAGAAAAAGTTAATATGCTAGTCATACATTACCAGAAAAAGTTATACCAATCATAAAATGTGTTGCTATTTTCTATTCTCATTGTTGGTTTGCTTTGAAAAATTTATTCTCCTCATTGTCAATATTTAAAATCAGTTCCTTAAGTAAACTGTTAAAATAAATGTGATATAGAAATGAATTCAATGACTTTTGTTTTAGCAAATCAAGGTCTGTTTGATTTTCAAGTTTTACATTAGATTGAAGATGTAAGTAGCACTAGTGAAATTAATAGGACAAAATTCTCAGGAATTGAGAACAAACATTTTATCAAAGTTTTTGTGCTTTTTCCTTCTCTTTCTCTTTCAAAAATGTGTACACATACTTAGGATATTATATCAAACAGAAGTATGTCCCACCTTACCAGTAAGACTTTAAATGTAAACTTTCCAATCAAAGACAGAGATTGTCAGAATGAATAAAAAATATACTTGATCCAACTTTATACTGTCTATAAGGGACTCAAATTAGAACATATGAATAGGTTGAAAGCGAAATGATAGAAAACATATTCCATGCAAATAGTAACCAAAAGACAGCAGAGGTAGCTATGCTGATATCAGACGAAGTAAACTTTAAATAAAAAATTTATAAGTGACAAAAAAAGCAATATATATTAATAAAAGATTCAGTATAGCAAGAAGATACAGAAATTATAAACATTTACTCACCTTGTAACAGATCATCAAAACATATGAAGCAAAACCTGACAGAACTGAAGGGGAAAATAGATGTTTCTTCAATAATAGTTGAGGATTTCAATATTCTGTTCTCAATAATGGACAGAGCAACCAGCCAAAGAAAAGTAAGGAAATAAAGACTTAAAGAACACAAGAAACCAACCAAATGTAAAAGATATTTACAGAGCATAGTAACATTAATTGTATGCTTAAAAATGATTGAGATATCGAATTTTGTTATGTATATTTTGTTGCAACACAAAATTTAAAAAATTAATACAAATATGAGGAACTATGGTTTAAGGGATACAGTGTTTCAGTTTTGCAAGATTAAAATAGTTCTGGTGATGGATAGTGGGAATATGCTTAAAACTAGTGAACTGTACACCTTAAAATGGTCAGGATAATAAATTTGTGTGTATTTTGCCACAATAAAAAAAAGTTAAAAAAATCATCATAGAAAACCTTCATGTGAAAGACCAGAGTTCAAAACGCATGTCTGGTATATCACTTACCGTGATGTTAAGATAGACATTTTCTTTACACCAAATTCAAAACTAGTAGCAACAATAAGGAAACAGTGTGGACTGCTCTGCAGTATGAAGTTCACTTCGGTTTCCCAGTATAAAATATGTGGGGTGAGATGATTTGGATATTGCCACACATTTTAGCCTTACCAGAAACAGCATTCATCACTTCGTCTTGCACAAAATACATGGAAAGTGTGTTCCCTTTTGCAGAGTATAACATGAGAAACCTTGTGAATTCTGAAGCTGAGAATTTTGCATAAGACTTTGCAGGCTGTTAATTACCTTATTTACAGTATGAGAGCCCTAAAAACAAATCTCTGGAACCAAATGAACCTAAAGAAAATCACAGTGGAGATACACACACACATACACACACAATATTTCAAATTCAGTAGGACTCCAGAATTTTTCAAGTTTATTTAAAAATTCATGTTTATTAAAGAAATTAGGAAAAATCATCCAAAAATGTAGACATATTTTCATGGCTCTACACTTCATTTTAGGAATATTTCTCTGCATTTTTAAGAAGTCTTAAATATACTATAAAATGTGAAATTATTTCTGGCTATTTTACTTACTAAAATAACTGTTTCTCACATGCATTTACATCTGGGATTGTGTCATGTATGTGATTAAATTTGTTAATTAAGAAATTATCAAGTACCTATGTTTGATTCCACTTATACAAGGTACCTAGAATGGTCAAATTCATGTAATCATGAATTAAACTGGTCCAGAGGCTAGGGAGTGGGAGGATGGAGAAGAGTGATCAGAACTTAGTGTTTAATAGGGAAAGTCTCAGTTTAAGAATGTGAAAAACTGGGGAGATGGAATATGGCTAGAGTTGTACAACAATGTGAATGTACTTAGCACCACTGAATTGTTTAGTGGAAGTCAAGGAAATCAGCCCTGAACATTCACTGGAAGGACTGAAGCTGAAATTCCAATACTTTGGCCACCCCATTCGAAGAGCTGACTCAATGGAAAAGACCCTGATGCTGGGAAGGATTGAAGGCAGGAGGAGAAGGGGATGACAGAGGATGAGATGGTTGGATGGCATCACTGACTCAATGGACATGAGTTTGAGTAAACCCTGGATGTTGGTGATGGACAAGGAGGCCTGGTGTGCTGCAGTCCATGGGTTGCAAAGAGTTGGACACGACTGAGTGACTGAACTGAACTGAACTGTTCTGTACAAAGAATTTCATCTAGGGCTTATTACAATTTTTGGCTTAACCTGAGGCAAGACCAAAATGAGAAGAAAACAAATGACACCAGATCTCAGCTTTGCACTTGATCTGTTCATTAGTTCACTAACTTTCTATCCATGTGGTCCATGAGCAAAGTGGAGAAAAGTGGGATCTGAGGCCCTCCTGATCTTGAATATTTTACCTGTCCTGACTTATTCACATTGCTTTGCTTCTCATTTATCAGGGGCTTATAAGTATAAGTTAAATACACATAAAAGAACAGTGGCAATAATTTAAAAACTTTTCTCCAACAATTCTGGCATCTACAGGTATAGGGCATGTTGCTGAACAATGGAATGAGGAGACTGAAGGAGCTCAAACTTTGGGGAAAGTGCCAATATACAGAAGGAAGTAAATACAGCACTTGGAAATTTGGGGAGAAATTGGAAATAAATTAAATGTAATTTGTGACTTTAATCAAAGGAGACATGTTTTTGTTGTGGTGGGGAACTGGTTCAGGTTGATATTTAAAAAGAATACTCCAGCTATGTGACCCTGAACAGAAAGATAGAAGATTATCCAAACACGAGTCTCTGATTTAATGTTATGGATTCAAGACACAGTAAAAAGCAAATTCTAACATACAATGTTTGTCAGACCTGGTAAATTATGAAGGTGTATGAGGATTTCACATCCTTCAGCATTGTTGCTATGTAACATTAAACATCTAAAGCTTAGCTGGGGTTCGACCTCTAAAGGAGTCAAATATGTATAAGGTAATGATGGACATGCTCTGAAATTCATCTTAGCATTGTCCTTGGGGAACTAGTCTCAAAAATGGGGCACTGTAGCTCATCTTATTACACCTGCTATTCAGGCTCCAGAGCATGCTCTAGTTCCTCTGTCAGGTACAACAGTCCACAAAAGATTATTAATTGAGCACCACCTATTTTGGACAAGATATTAGGAATTCAAAGGGTAAATAAGTCTACTTTCCAGAAAGTCAGAGTCTACAAGGATTACATGTAAGTTTTGCAATTCCTTGATAGAAATAAGTGCAGGCACATAATATATTTGAAACCTTCACATCAGACTTGCTTTGGAATCTAGAACTTTTCCATTTTAAGGAAAGGTAGAAATACAGTTTTTGTGCTATGTGCTAAGTCACTTCAGTCGTGCCCCCCTCTTTGTGAAACTGTGAACTGTAGCCCACCAGTCTCCTCTGTCCCTGGGATTTTTCAGGAAAGAACACTGGAGTGGGTAGACATTCGTTTCTCCAGATGATATTCCCAATGCAGGAATCAAACCCACATCTGTCTCTCTGCTTTGAAAGTGGGTTCTTTACCAACAGCACCATATAACATAAAATGTATCATGCCCTTTGTCTAAGGCAATGCTTAATAAGCGAACACACTGATAATTCTTCAATGAATTTATGAATATTTACACAAAATATGCTAAAGACTAAAAGCAGACTCACAACTGTTTAGATCATATTGGCTCCTACATGAGTTCAGTTTGCCTTGGGTTTAGCCACCAAATCAATCAAGAGCTCTGGGAGACGTTGGACTTGAAGGTGAGAGAATGAAGATCTGAATTAGAAAGTCCAATGGGAGGGGTTGATTAACCCTGAGTGGGAATATTAAAGGTGTTGCCTTCAGGAAACTCCCTTGGTATTTGTACCTTCAGCTGTTCATCTGTGTTGTTCAGGACTTAATTTCTTGACTTCCATTTTCTTGTATATTTCTCAGCATGTAGATTGATTTGAAACACTCTAGGTGCTTAATAATTTCTTTTTAAATTTATGCTTTAATGTCCTTTATTGTGGTAAAATTTGCAAATTATAAAGCATACTATTTTCACAATATTTGACTATACAATTCCTGCAGAAGAAAAGGGCAACCCACTAAAGTATTCTTGCCTAGAGAATCTCATGGACAGAGGAGTCTGGCAGACTACAGTCCATGGGGTCACAAAGAGTCAGACATGACTGAAGTGACTTCAGTTCAGTTCAGTCACTCAGCCGTGTCTAACTCTCTGTGACCCCATGAACCACAGCATGCCAGGCCACCCTAGCATCACCAACTCCCTGAGTTTACTCAGATTCATGTCCATTGAGTCGGTGATGCCATCCAACCATATCATTCTCTGTTGTCCCCTTCTCCTGCTATCAATCTCTCCCAGCATCAGAGCCTTTTCTGAGTCAGTTCTTCACATGAGATGGTCAAAGTATTGGAGTTTCAGCTTCAACATCAGTCCTTCCAATGAATATTCAGGACTGATTTCCTTCAGGATGGACTGGTTGGATCTCCTTGCAGTCCAAGGGACTCTCAAGAGTCTTCAGTTCAAAAGCATCAATTCTTCTGCACTCAGCTTTCTTTATAGTCCAACTCTCACATCCATGCATAACCACTGGAGAAACCATAGCCTTGACTAGATGGACCTTTGTTGGCAAAGTAATGTCTCTGCTTTTTAATATGCTATCTAGGTTGGTCATAACTTTTTTTCCAAGGAGTAAGCATCTTTTAATTTTATGGCTGCAGTAACCATCTGCAGTGATTTTGGAGCTCTCCCAAAATAAAGTCTGCCACTGTTTCCACTGTTTCCCCATCTATTTGCCATGAAGTGATGGGACCAGATGCCATGATCTTAGTTTTCTGAATGTTGAGCTTTAAGCCAACATTTTCACTCTCCTCTTTCACTTTCATCAAGAGGCTCTTTAGTTCTTTTTCACTTTCTGCCATAAGGGGGGTGTCATCTGCATATCTGAGGTTATTGAGATTTCTCCCAGCAATCTTGATTCCAGCTTGTGCTTCATCCAGCCCAGTGTTTCTCATGATGTACTCTGCATATAAGTTAAATAAGCAGGGTGACAATATACATTCTTGATGTACTCCTTTTCCTATTTGGAACCAGTCTGCTGTTCCATGCCCAGTTCTAACTGTTGCTTCCTGACCTGCATACAGATTTCTCAAGAGGCAGGTCAAGTGGTCTGATATTCCCATCTCTTTCAGAATTTCCAACAGTTTATTGTGATCTACACAGTCAAAGGCTTTGGCATAGTCAATAAAGCAGATAGATGTTTTTCTGGAACTCTCTTGCTTTTTCGATGATCCAGCGAATGTTGGCAATTTGATCTGTGGTTCCTCTGCCTTTTCTAAAACCATCTTGAACTTCATGATTCACGAATTGTTGAAGCCTGAGTGTATAATTTTGAGCATTATTAGTTAGTGTGTGAGATGAGTACAATTGTGCAGTAGTTTGAGCATTCTTTGACATTGCCTTTCTTAAGAATTGAAATGAAAACTGACCTTTTCCAGTCCTGTGGCCACTGCTGAGTTTTCCAAATTTGCTGGCATACTGACTACAGTACTTTTATAGCATCATCTCTTAGGATTTGAAATAGCTCAGTTGGAATTCCATCACCTCATTAGCTTTGTTCATAGTGATGCTTCCTAAGGCCCAGTTGACTTCACATTCCAGGATGTCTGGCTCTAGGTGAGTGATCACACCATCGTGATTATCTGGGTTGTGAAGATCTTTTTTGTATAGTTCTTCTGTGTATTTTTCCCACCTCTTCTTAATATCTTGTGCTTCTTTTAGGAAAGAACAGGCACTCATATCACATCTGTTGATTGAATGGAATATTGTGATAGGAGAAGTGACCACTAATATTAATGAAAGGAAATGTCCAGGTTGACAAGAAAGACATGCTAAAATAAAAATCTTGAAATCATCACTGTATCCCTTTAAATAATGAACTATGCTTTGACAACCAGTTGGATTTCATTTGGACTTCTAAAAGTAATGCTAATTTTTACTTTTCACCTGTTAGGATCTGAGTGGGGTAAAAGAAAGGGCCACATTTGGTAATGAATGGGTTGGAAGTTAAAGCAGACATCACGGATCTCAGGAGAAAAGAGTGAGGAGTCAGTCTTATACTTGTTCTTTGTACATACCATATAACTTCATTTGGATGATTTTAAGTTTTATTTATTTATTACCAGTTTTCAATAATTGCTTATGATACGCCTTTGGGTAGTTTTCATCATGTTTCTTTTGCTTTGAGTTCATTGAGTTTCTTGAATCTATGGGCTTATAGTTTTCATTGAATTTGGTACATTTTTAGCCATTATTGCTCTCAGTATTTTTCTTCTGTCCCTCTTTCTCCTCTCCTTTGGGGACTTCAATTATATTAGGCTGTTTGACATTGTCCCACATTTCATCAATTATCTATCCTTTTTTTTTCTGTCTTTCCTTCCCTTTTTCTGTCTCTCCCTTCCTTCCCCCGTTCCTACTCTGAGTTTTATTCTGGATAGTTTATATTGCCATATCTTCAAGATTACTAGTGTTTCTTTCGCAATGTCTAATCTGCTGTTGATCCTCTCCCAGTGTATTTTTAACTTCAGACATTGTTGTTTTCGCCCCTATAAGTTCAGTTTTGTACTTGAAAATATCTACTTGTCTTTTCCTTATCTATGTAACCTTTCCTCTAGCTTCTTGGGCATAAGCAACATAACTATAGTAATGATACTGTTCTTGTCTACTAATTCTATCATCTATGTCATTCTGGTTTAATTTCAACTGGTTGATTTTTCTCATAATTTTGGGTCATTTTTCCTAATTCTGTACATGACTGCCAATTTTTTGTTGGTGCCAGATGCACCTTGTTTGATGATGAATATTTTATATTTCTATGAATATTCTTCAGCTCTCTTCTGGGATGCAATTATTTTACTTTGAAACAATTTTATACTTTAATATCATTAAGTTTTGTTTGGCAAGACCAAAACAGTGTTTAGCTCAGGAATAATTTTCCCACTACTAAGGTAAAAACTTTTCCATACTTTACCTTCTGCTCCTTGAATTATGAGATTTTTACTCTGTTTGCTGGGAACACAGATCATTCCCAGTTCTGGGTGAACTCCAGGTATTCTGTACTCTAATTCTCTGGGGAGTGGTTATTGCCTTGACCTCGTAACTTCTCCACATAAATGCCCTGATCAGTATACAGCTGAAGACCTGAGTGGGACCCTCTGTACATTTCTGAAACACTTTCTGAGTGCAGCTCTCCTTTCTGTTACTCTGCGTGAACTCTAGCTGCCCTGACCTGTCTGCCTTCCCAGATACATCTCCTCAATTCAGGGATTCTTCCAGGCCACACCTGGGTCCTCTGTCCCTGTCTGTGATCTTGAGAGTCTCTTCAGGCAGTAAATTGGTGTAAGTGTTGGCCCACCTCATTTGTTTCCCAGCTCTCAGAAAATCACTGTCTTTCATTACCTGATGTTCAAAACCATTATTTCGCATACTGTGTTCAGTATTTTAGTTTTTTTTTGGCAGGAGAGTAAATATGATCTCTATTATTCCATCTTTTCCAGAAGTGGATATCTAAAAGGAATATTTAGAAGAAATCAAAAGATTGATTTGTTTGGGTCATAGAAGATGTGAAAAAAAGTAGCTGCATTGAGATATGCTGTGAGAAAGAAATGATGGAACAAGTTTTCAAACAGCTCCAAAGTTGTCAGTAAAAAGGCAATGTTTTATTTGAAAAGTCAGAGAAAGCATCTCTCGTGTAAGTGAATGTAACCTCAGCTCTGGTAGAAGACTACGTTTCCAGTAAGCAGTGATCCAAGGAGACAGAACTGCAGAACCACACAGGGGATACACAAGTTACATAAGCCCCCAAGACATGGAACGTGATCCAGATAGTGGTTATAATGATCCAAAGTGGAAGCGAGAGAGGAATGTGGGAGAGGAATCAAGAAGGGGAACTAAGAGCAGAGTTAGGGATGGCAGCACAGAAAGACCAGGATCCGTCTCCTCCCATGGACACAATGAATCTACAGCAGCCTATAGAATGCCTTTTCTCTGTAAAGTACCTGAGAACTAGAACAGCTCCTTCACAACAAAAGACTAAATAAATGTATTGAGAAGGATTCAAGAGATGGAGACATGGCCTTGCCCAGGACCTCACCCCAGCCGTGGTGACCCCACAGCTGGGAGTGATCCCCCAAATCTGGAACTCTCCCTTGAGGAGTGAAGGGATTGTACCACACATCAGGCATCCTGACTCTGAGGGACAGCACTGGAAATATGGGCTCCTCCCAAGTGTCTGGTTTTGACACAGGGGACCAGATGAGGAGAATCACAGAAATGTAAGAAACAGAGATTCCACTCCTAAAGGGCTGATTTGCAAAGTTATTCTCCCTGAGACCGAGTGCTGAAGCAATAGATTAAAAACTTACTAGAGCATAATTGAGGAACATTCACTTACTAATTTTAAAGTAGCTGCTACAGGGACTTTATTCAGAGTTGGGAGCACTGCTGGTCACCATTTGTTCAATTTCATCTTAACTTGCTGGAGGTAGATAAAACAGACATCATTTTAGATGCCCTCCCTTCCAGCCTACTAGCACTGGAGGGTGTGTTTTACAGACCTTGGGCTGCAGTCGGGCTGAGAAAATGCTCCACACTCCATCCACCTTGTGCAGAACTGAAACCACAACTGTGTTGGGCAAGTACGCCAGGTGCTGCCCTTTCTGTCCAGCAGCCAGGCCACACCTGCACTATGGTCTCCCCAGGCAGCAATTGAACCACAGTTGGCCTTGAGTGGGTGCCCTGAGCCCTGAGCCCTGCCTGACATGCGCCAAGTTTCAATTGGGATGGGTAAGTGACTCAAATCTCACCCTTATCATGCATGAGTTGTGGCCCTACCACAAATGGTAGGCACATGAAGCCTACATGAGGGATGCCCATAGATTGTCTGATCCTGGTGGCCTGGGGAGATTGTACTCCAGGCCACACAGAACAGTTTCTACACAAGAGCATTCCTTCAGGACTGAGGGAGGTAGCCATTTCACCTAAATACATATAGACAAACACATAGAAACAGGATAAATGAGGAGACAGAGGAATAGGTTCCAAACTAAAGAACAAGGCAAATTCCTGGAAAAAGATCCTTATTAAGTGAAATGGTGATAAGCAAAGAAGCTGATCAATAATTCAATTGAATGATCATAAAGATGCTACCAATCTCAGAGAAGAAAGGATGAATGTAGTGAGAATTTCAGACAGGAAATAACTGAACTGAAAAGTACACTAGGAGGATTCAACAGCACAGTGTATAAAATAGAAAAACAAATCAGTGAGCTAAGAGACAAGACAATGGAAAACAAACAAACAAAACAACAAAATGAAAGAGAGAATTAAAAGAAGTAAGAATACATTCAGGGACCTCTACAGTGACAGTGAAAAGCATTCAGTCATGTCCAACTCTTTGGGGCCCCATGAACTGTAGTCCTTGGAATTCTAGAGGCCAGAATACTGGAGGGGTTAGCCTTTCCCTTCTCCAGGGAATCTTCCCAACCCAGGGATTGAACCCAGATCTTCTGCACTGCAGGCAGCTGAGCCACAAGGGGAGTCCTCAGGGCCCTCTAGGACAACATCAGATGAAATCACTTTCACATTATAGGGAGAGAAGAGAAAGAGCCAAAAATTATTTGAAGAAATAACGGATGAAAGCTTTCCTAATCTGGGGAAAGAAGCAGACATCCAAGTGCAAGAAGCCCAAAGAGTTTCAGATAAGATGAATCCAAAGAGACAAGCACTGAGACATACTATAATTAAAATGACAAAAGTTAAGGATAAAGAGAGAATTTTAAAAGCAGCAAGAGGAAAACTACATGTTGTATACAAGGGAAACTCCAAAATGTATAAGGAGATTTTCAGTAGAAATTTTACTTCCCAGAAGAAAGGCTATGACATATTCAAAGTGCAGAAAGGAAAAAAAAAAAATTACAAGCAAGATTTCTACCTTGAGAAGTTTTCTTTTAGAGTGAAAAATTGAGTTTTCTAGACAAGCAAAAGCTAATGGAATTCATCATCACTAAACTAGCTTTACAAGAAATGTGAAAGAAACTTCCTAAGCTAAAAAGAAAAACTTGATAATTAATAACAAAAAGCATATAAAAGTGAAAATCTTACCAGAAAGGCTAGCAAACAACAAAACGAAGTCTTCAACAGCCATTCATGATTAAAATAAAAGCTCAACAATGTAGGTATAGAAGAAACATACCTCAACAAAGTAAAGACCACAGCTAAGATCATACTCAACAGTGAAAACTAAGCGCATTTTCTTTAAGATCAAGAACAAAACAAGGATGCCCACTCTTACCACAATTATTCAAAATAATATTGGAAGTGCTACCTATAGCAATGAGATGAGAAAAATAAAGAATATCTGAAGTGCAAAAGAAGAAGTAAAACTATCACTGTTTGCAGCTGACATGACACTATAGACAGAAAATCCTAAAGATGCAACCAAAAAATAACTAAAACTCATTAAATAATAGAGTAAAATGTGGGATACAAAATTAATATGCAAAAACCTGGTGCATTTCCATACACTGGTAAACTGAGAAATTAAGGAAAAAACCTGATTTATAATCCCATTAAAAAGAGCAAAAAACCTAGGGAAGAATTTGGCTAAAGAGGTAAACATTTGTACTCAGAAAACAACAGTACACTTCTGAAAGAAATTGAAGGTGATACAAATAAATGGAAAGGTATACTATGCCCATGGGTTAGAAGAATTAATATTGTCAAGATGGCCACAAAACCAAAGGAAATCTCAGATTCAATGCAATCCTTATCACAATGCTAATAGCATTTTTCTCAGAACTTAAGCAAAAAATCCTAAAATGTGTACAGAAACACAAAAGACAATGAATGGCAAAAATAATCTTAAGAAAGAAGACTAGAGCTGGAGGTATCACAGTCCCTGATTTCAAACTATACTATCAAGTTATGGTCATCAAAACAGTATGGTACTGGCAAAAGAACAGATATATAGATCAATAGAAGCAAACAGAGAGTCCAGAAAAAAACCCACACTTACCTGGTCAATTAATCTATGGCAAATGAGAAAATAGGAAAAAGATAATCTCTTTAATAAAATGTGTTGGGAAAAGGGGACATGTACATGCCAAAGAATCAAATTGGATTGCATTTTTACACTGTATTCAAAAAGTAAACTTAAAATTGATCAGAGAATTAAATGTAAGAGCTGAAATAATAAACTCCTAGAATAAATCAGAGGTAGCATGCTTTGACATGTATCTCCTCAGGCAAGGGAAACAAAAGCAAAAATAAATAAATAGGGTTACATCAAAGTAAAAAGGTTTTGCACAGTGCAAAAAACCATCAATGAAATGAAAAGGCAGCCTACTGAAGGGGAGAAGATATTTGCAAACAATATATCTGATAAAGTTTTAATCCAAAATATACAAAGAACTCATAAAACCCAACATAAATAACAAGATTAAAAATGCGCAAAGGGCCTGAATAGACATTTTTCCAAGGAAGACACACAGGTGACCAATAGGCATATGAAAAGATACTCACCATCACTAATCATCTGGGAAATGCAAATAAAAACCACAGAGAGATATTACCTCACACTTGCCAGAATGGCTATCATCAAACAGAGAACAAATGACAAGTACTAGCAAACATGTGGAGCAAAGGGGACATTTCTATACTGTTGGTGGGACTTTAAATCAATGCAGCCACTATAAAAAATAATTTGGCAGGTTCTTAGAAAACTAAACATATACACAATGGAATATTACTCAGCATTACAAAAAAAATTCATTTGAATCAGTTCTACTCAGATGGACGAAACTGGAGCCCATTATCCAGAGTGAAGTAAGCCAGAAGCAAAAACAACAATACAGTATATTAATGCATATATATGGAATTTAGAAAGACGGTAACGAGAACCCAGCATGCGAGACAGCAAAAGGAACGCAGATGTATAGAATAGACTCGTGGACTCTGTGGATGAGGGAAAGGGTGGGATGATATGGGAGAATGGCATTGAAACATGTTAATTATTATATGTCTAATCAATCGCCAGCCCAGGATTGATGCTCGGGGCTGGTGCAATGAGATTTCCCGGGGGGAGGGAGGAGGGAGGGGGGTCCTGGAGGGGGAGCATATGTAAACCCATGGTGATATCATGTCATTGTATGGCAAAACTAATAAAAAATAAATAAATAAAATGCAAAAAAAAAAACAACTAAAAATGGAACTACTGTCCAGCAATTCCACATCCAAGTTTTTATCTAAAGAAAATGAAAAAATAACTTGAAAACATATTTGTACCCCTATGTTCATTGTAGTGTTATTTACAATAGCCAACACATAGAAGCAACCTGTTTCCCTATATAGATAAACAGATAAACAAAGTTTTGTGTATATACCATGTAATGTTAATTAGCCAAAAAAATAAGAAGGAATGAAATCTTGCAGTTTTCAGCAGCATGGTGGGACCCGGATGATATCATGCTAAGTGAAATGTCAGACAGAGAAAGACAAGCACCAGAAGATTTTATTTACATGTGGAATCTAAAAATTAAAGAAAGGGAACAAAGTATAAACCTGAAACAGACTCAGATGCAGAGAACAGACTGGCGGTTGCCAGAAGGAAGGGGTGGGGAATGGGTGACATTAGTGAAGGGGATAGGAGGTGCAAACTTCCAGTTATAAAATAAATAAGGGATGTTTTGTCAGCATAGGTGACAGAGTCGATAATATTGTAATAATTTGGTATGGTGACAGATGGTAACTATATCACTGTGGTGATCATTTCCTAATTGTAAAAGAAGAAACCACTATGTTGTACACCTGAAAATAATATAATACTGTATTTCAATTATACTTAAATAAAAAGAATTTCCAAGTTGAAAAGAGGAAGAGAGAGAGGGCTAGACCATCCAAAGCCTGGCTGGAATGAGGAAGAGATCAGCAGCAGAGTGACTCTGACACCTGAACTGAACATGACTGGGAGGATGACGTGCAGTTAACGAAAATTAGTTATGCAGTATGAAGACTAGGTTGTGAGAAGAAATGTGATGTTCATATAAGACTTGGCTTTAATTATTTAAGGATTTGAGGCCACACACAATTAAATGACTTATCCAAAGACATACTTTCCTCTGGTGAAGCAAGACTTAATCTCCTTTCTCCATCACAGTATTTCTCACTGGACAACTTTCTCTTTAGTGTCTATTCTGATTAACAAGTGTTTAAACTTCCTTCTTCTGTCTAACTTGAATTTTTTTAAGTAAAGCCAATGTTTTTATTTTATCTTATTCTTCCCTTAACATACAGATGAGGCCTTTATCTACTGTATTATTTTCCTTGGGTTAAACAGTCTTACTTATTTTTATCTTTTCCTGTGCATAGTATCTAGTTGAAACTAGCTTGAATTAACTACGCCTGTGCCATTAGTGAGGGCCATTATTTCATTTGGAGTTTCATTTCAAAATGAAATGCTTACAAATTGATTTGCTCTAGTTTCAATGAGTTATTACTGATGAATCTGGGAACATAATGGCAATTACTGTTACCTTATGTGATTGGCGTTAAGGTAGTAACCAAGTGCAGCTGGGAGGTAGATATGCGAACTCTGTCTTCTCAACTTGGCTGCTCCTTCCCTCCCATATCCTATCTCAAAAGCATGTCTATTATATCTAGGCTCAAATTTATTTTAGGCTTCAGGACTAATGGATGAGGGTTCCACATGAAATGTGAACTTCTATAGAATGCACATTGTTTTTCAATCACTTTCACATAATCACATTCAGAGACTACAATAAGAAAAAAGACAGTATTGTTCTCATGTTGATAACAGTGAAGAAATGAGTCTAAGGACATAACAACAACTTTTCAGAGGTGACACCAGAAGTAGTGAAAGAAAAAAACAAATTAATCCATGTAATTAGACTCTTGATTTCTGTTTAGATGCTAGGTCATGTCCAACTCTTTTGTGATCCTCTGGACTGTAGCCGGCCAGACTCCTCTGTCCATGGGATTTCCCAAGTAAGAATGCTGGGATTGGTTGCCATTTCCTTCTCTAGGGGATCTTCCTGACCCAGGTAACAAACCTGAGTCCTCTGCATCTCCTGCATTGACAAGCAGATTCTTTACCACTGAGTGACCAGGGGAACCCCTAGACTCTAGTCCAGGGCTTTCCCCACCCTCCATACATCACTAAATGCCGACTCCAAAGTCGTTTCACTTTAGGTTAATCAATCATCTGCATCTCCTTTTAAATCTTCCCAAAGTCTCCACAGTTGTCCATACCAAATATAGAATGTAGTGACAAAACTGGGGACTCCTAGGTCTATTTTGCTTCCACTTTTCCATGCAAACATTTTGTTGCGGGCATATGCAAGTGTGTGAATGTGTGTGTGTGGGGGGTGCTAAAAGTGAGTGTGTAAGTATATAAAGCACTTAATGGCAAATAAAAGGGGAAAAATTGGAAAAAGTGACAGACTTTATTTTATTGGGCTCTAAATAAATATTTTATTGGGCTCTCACTGTGGATGGAGACTGCAGCCATGAAGTTAGACATTTGCTCCTCGGAAGAATAGCTATGACAAACCTAGATAGCATATTAAAAAGCAGAGACATAATTTTGCCAATAAATGTCCTTTTAGTCAAAGCTATGATTTTTGTAGTAGTCATGTACAGATGTGAGAGATGGACCATCAAAAAGACTGAGCACCAAAGAACTGGTGCTTTCAAATTGTGGTGCTGGGGAAGCCTCATGAGAGTCCCTTGGACAGCAAGGAGATCAAGTCAGTCCATCCTAAAGGAAATCAGTCCTGAATATTCATTGTAAGGACTGATGCTGAAGTGGAAATTCTAATATTTTGGCCACTTGGTGCAAAGTGTCGACACAGTGGAAAAGACCCTGATGCTGGGAAAGATTGAAGACAGGAGGAGAAGGGATCAACAGAGGATGAGATGGTTGGATAGCATCACCAACTCAATGGACATGAGTTTGAGCAGTCTCAGGGAGATAGTGAAGGACAGGGAAGTCTGGTGTGCTGCAGCTCATGGGATTACAAAGAGTCAGATATGACCTAGCGACTGAACAAGTATACTAATAATTATGTGTGTATGAGCATATGGAGTATGGATGTGAACATGTGTGTGGAGGCATATGGAAGTGTGCATAACTGAATGACTTTGCTGTGCACTGGAAACCAATACAATATTGTAAAGCAATTATAGCTTAATTAAAAAAAAAGCCTAATCCCTGGGTCACTGTTTGGCAGATAACCCATCTGTATCAGACTAGGACATAAACAATAGTCAAACTTTCATTTGGTGCAGCCACTGTGATTTATAGAGAGTTGTTCTTGTAGTATCTAGAGCTGATTACCCCCAACCAATGTAATCCTCTATTTTTTCTAGTTAAATTATTTTCTGCTTTACTTACCCAGAGTCAATTTTTTTGCTTGTACCCAAAGAACCCAGACTGGTAACACACTATCCATTACACACCAAAATTAAAGCACACATATGACTCTTTGCTTACAACTTTGCTTCCTTTGCAGGGGCTTCTCTGATGGCTCAGACAGTAAAAAATCTGCCTGCAATGCAGGAGACCAGGTTTGATCTCTGGGTCGGGAAGATCCCCTTGAGAAGGCAATGGCAACCAATTCTGATATTCTTGGCTGGAGAATTTCATGGACAGAGGAGCCTAGCGGGCCATAGTCCGTAGGGTCACAAAGAGTTGGACATGATTGAGCAACTAAAAAAAATTTTTTTTTTTTTTTTTTTTGCTTCCTTCACTAGGCTGTGAGCAATTTCAACCCAGGGACTGTGTTTGTTCTTTTTGCACTGCTAGTGACTGGAATATTGCTTGGTACAGAAAGAGTCTTCATTTAGGCTTGCTAAAAGAATAAATTCTTTTGTCCTTAGTGTATTTAATTTGATTTTCATTTGTCTTGATAAAAATAGTGTTTTGATCCTTTGGAATAAAACCCAGGTGAGTTTGCTTTCCAACTCAGATACTGGTACACTTTGATCAAGTTAATTAAATTTTTTGATCTTCCAATTCCTTATCTATAAAATGAAGGCAAAAATAAGAACAACATTACAGAGTTATTGGTAAAATAAAATAAAACGTGTGCAAAATGCTTAGCACAGTACATGATACATAGTGAAAACTGAGTAAACAACAGCTATTATTTATTATCACTGTGGTATAAGGAACATGGGCCTTTATTTTAATCCACTTTTGTGTTCCCAAACCATAGATACGAACACAACCTAGTGGACCAAAGAATCCCACAGACTTTCTCCTCAACCTTCTTGTCTGTACCTAATAATTACCTTTTCCCAAGACAAAATCCTTTCCCTCATCCCATCCCCTTTCCTTCTGTTTTGTTGATACTTTCTCTGAAATACCTTCTTTGTTGATGGGAAAGCAATTAGCAATTCCTCAGGACCTTTTTTTCATCCCAAGTAAGAATTCTTCTTATCCTTTGAATGAAATCTTTGATATAAGTAGCATAGAGATGTAGGTTTTGTAAATGAGAAAAAACATCTTTTCAATATTAGAAGGTGGAGTGGACTCTATTTTCCCACAGATCAGCTTCCCAGCAGCTCACCTGTTGGCAACTCTCACTGTTGAGTGGATCAGATTCAGTGATGTGACCAGAAGTAATGACGCCAATTCAATGGACCCCAGAAATGATCAGAAGTTATGATTACTTGGCAGCTTCCTGATGCTCAATATTGAGCTGCTTCAGCAAACCTCTCCTGGATTCTTGCATCAGATGCCATAGAGCATGAAAAAAATAAAACATAATAAATGAATAAATAAATATTCCCCACCTCATACCTGTCACCCTGTTACCACCTTAAGTGAAAGCCACAAAGAAAGGGATTTAACTGAGCTGTGAGACCTGACTGAACTCTGTTGGATCAGAGGTGCTGTGCATTTACACACTTAAGGGAGCCTGTTCTTGTAAAGTACCTGTGCCATAAATTACCCTGGAAGACATCACTTCATTATTCATGACTTAAACATTCCCGTTTCAAAATGGTGATCTATGTCATGTATTGTTGCATTACCAATTCAATTATTCTTTTGTCATGCCAACTCCCTGAGCTGTGACAATGGGTGGGGCAGGCTCCCTGCATCATGCTAGCTGTACGGCTGTCCAGAGCAGCTTTCTTCAAGTGGAAGAGAAAGGGAGGATTTATGACATAGCTCTCACAGAAGATGTCTGCCAATGATGAGAAATTGATGATCACTCTCTAAACATTTAGCAGCTTTTCATCAGTTATAATGTGGCCATCTTTAACCTGCCTTTCTTAACTGATAGTATTTCACACTTTGGGGGATGAATCTGGAAGGATGAGAAAGTCTGTCCCACAGAATCTATCACAGTAAAATTCATTTTCTTGTTGCTTTCTGTTTTCTTAAGGTTACGAAATCAATTTTGTAGGAAAGATGTTCCAATGTTTTTGAGAAGGTCTTTTTTATGCTGATAGTAGAAAGGATGGAGTTGGGGTTGTTATGATGGCAAAACAAACATGTGAGGGGAAAGAATGTCAGCCATTCATGTGATTGCTTTAGCCTCATGGTGGCAAGCCTGGAGTTTGTGCAAAGAACAGTAAAAGTGAAAATGTTAGTCACTGTCTGTGCAGCACCATGAACTGTAACCTGCCAGGCTCCTCTGTCCATGGGATTCTCTAGGCAAGAATACTGGAGTGGGTTGCCATTTCTTTCTCCAGGGGATCTTCCATACCCAGGGATCAAACCTGGGTCTCCTGCATTGCAGGCAGATTCTTTTATCATCTGAGCCACCAGGGAAGTTGGATTGTGTGTAATAATGATATAGCAAATATCTTCCCTGGTGGCATTAGCGGTAAACTTCCTGCCAATGCAATGCCTTCCTTCCCTATCTTCTCTCTGTCTTTCTCTCTTCCTTTCTTTTTTCTCTCACTCAGTTCTCTTTTCTATGCTGTGGTCTTTAACAGAAGGAGGTTGAGGAACAGAATCAAGTCAGTCCTACGTGGGATCTATTTCCAGTCTTATGTTGGGAGAGAAATGTTGACATTAAGTCATCACCATGTTTGTGAGAAACCTCACATAACATTTCACCCTTAAAATGACCCCATGAATTACTATTGCTATTTTTTGGTTAAGGAAATAGATTTTCAGAGAAGTTAATGACTTGCTCAAGAAGAACAAAGTTGAACTATTTCCCTCCCAAATCTCCTCTTTACTATATATCCAAATAACTCCTACTTGTTGGGACTTTCAAATACATAGAAGGCAAGAGCTTTACAACTTAATACAGCCAGTTAATCTAGGCTTAGTATAAAGATGAATCTATTTTTTGCAGTACCTGAAGCTTGCTCAAATCTGGGACTTCTTTTTAATGAAAATAATGCAAAAATCATAAAATCATGATTAAGTTTAGAACCTTAAATGAAACCCATCAGATGAGGGACCCTGAAGATTAAGCTTATTAGTTACTTGACAAATCTACCTTTGAATAAGTGTAATGAAAAGAAATAATACTATTGCCATGTGTTCCAAGTAATTTAAGACTCCTTGATATAAAGCAGTAAGATTATAGGTGATTCCAACTGTGTGTTTTTAGTCAAGCAGTCACTCTAATCAACATGTCTTTTTCTTGGGCAAATACATGCTATGTGATATGTGTCATTAAAGCAGAATAACATTGTCTGCTTTCGGAATGAGCCAATGCTCCTTGCTGAAGGGACCAGTATTTCCAGTGGAAAAATATGAACCCTTTTGGAAGTGCTAATCATCTAGTTACACTTTTATCCAATGTTTTATGACAAATTTTCAAAGGAACTTTAAAGCCTAAAATTCCACATCCAATTCCACCACTACAAACAAGTAACTTCAAATTATTCAAAAACTTCTGCTCTCTGTTAATTAAGCCCTTCTGAAGAAGAGTGGCTTTCAAACTTATTGATGAACACTTCCTAGGAATGAATACATTTTAGATCATGCTTTATATATATATAAAGCTATGTATAGCTGAATCACATTTATGTACCTGAAGCTAACATGATCATTGTAAACCAACTATAAAAAGTAAAAATGAAAGTGTTCAGTCCTGTCTGACTCTTTGCAACCTCATGGACTGTAGCCCACCAGGCTTCTATGTCCATGGAATTCTCAAAGTAAGAATACTGAAGCGAGCAGCCATTTCCTTCTCCAAGGGATCTTCCTGATCCAGGGATCAAACCTGGGAACCTGGGTCTCCCACACTGCAGTTGGATTCTTTACTCTCTGAACCATCATATACATACATATATATATATATATATATATATATATGTATATATATATATATATATATGTATATATTCATATAAGGATATGTGGGTGTGCATGTGTATAATTCATAAAATACATGCTTACTGCACACATTGAACTGTAATAACTTCCAATCTGTTTTATTTTATTCTACTGTCATTCGACTGAAACATAATCTGACTCTTAGGAATGTTAAATGTTGGTCCTTCTTGGTCCTTACTTGGTCCTTCTCCAAGTAAGACATGACAGTTAAATGCAGGTTTACTCTATAACCAGAGCTAAAATGGTTGACTCTACATAGTAAAGGATATACAATATTTTGTCCTCAAACTATGGTTAGGAAACAAAAATCTATGTCATGCATGAACTAATACAATATTTTCATTCAAGCTAAGTGGATAACTGTAAATTTAAAAGCTTATTAAATTGGACCCCCAAATAATATATCTTTTGAAACTTATTTATTCCTTCAGATATACTCTTTGAATTTGAGGCATTGGCAAAAGGACACAAGCTTATATCTCTTATAAACCTTATTCACTTTTATTTTTCACTCCTAAAAGCTAACTTGTAAGTCATTCTGTAGTAGCCCTCAGTGGCTTTATGCTTGTTCTTAGATTGGTTACAGGGTGCCATTATGGTCTTTTAAAATGAGTAAAATTTACATTACTTAAGAGTCCCTAGTCCAAAACCTGAAATATATAGAAAGATGTTTTCTAAATAAATAAGGATATTAGCAGTTTGGAATTGCATTTGCAAGAGTGATGTTTCACTCCTCCATTCCTGTATCTCCATGCCACCCCCCTTAATGATACAAAGGAATTCAGCAGAGGTAGTCTACCACCTGCAAAAGGGTTGCTTGATACAGCCCAAGCAGCTGTGTACAACTGTTACTCATTTTGTCAAGTGAGTCACTTCCATATGGACCTCTACATGCATGAAATACTATCCAGGATTACAACTAAAAATGATTTAGAAATGGCCAAAAGATGGACAAAAATGAGAATGTTTCAGGGTATGTTTAAAACTTATGATAGAGTTGAAATAAAATTTCAGTTCTTTTTCATTTGGAAAAGAAGTACATCTCTTCATATGCAAGAGCCATTTAAATGTGCAGGTTAATTGGATTTTGCAAAATGCCATTTTCTTCTATCAAAAATAATTCACTTAATTTTAAGCACCTAGAACTTTTATGATAATAATATGAATGTTTGCCCTAGAAGATTAAAGAGGTATAAAACAAAGAGGCAGCCCCAAATCAGGAAGGAAGGTAAATAAAGAAAGAAACTTGAAGATTAAAAAATTGTAGGTATATTTGAATCAGTGAAAGGATCAAGTTATTGAAGAAAAATGAATAATGGATAAATTACTACATTTAACCTTCTGAGTTAGAAAGGTCAAAGCAGAGAATAAGTATACATGCAGCAGGGAAAAATAGGTGAAAAGTTCTATTTTATATATTAATTAAACAATAATTTAACAAATGCTCATAAGCTGCCAAGTGTTCTGCTAGTCATTGACAATATTTAAATGAAATTGTTGGTCTAGGATCTCAAGAATTTTGTAATCTGTTGATAATAAGAGGCGTATGCATAAAGAAGCTACTAAAATGCAATATGTTAAATCCTTTTAAAAGATATATGTAAAATTTAATACCTTATTCCAGTTATCAGTTTCATCAACGGTACAATCGAGACCTTATAATGAGCTATTTGATAACAATTCTCATTGGATTTCTCATGTTCTGGCATGGTTCAACCCTTTTGATCAAAAGGCATGTCTGAATAGTAAACAGCCTTGGAAGACAGAGATAATGTATCCTTCCTGAGGGTTGCAGAGACTCTCAGAGCTTGGAAAAGCCCTAGGGTTGTGAAGGTAAAGCCTTCTTCTTCCTGTCTCCAGAGACACCAGCTTATATTCCAGGATAAGACGCCTAGAGATGTTTTCCCTTCTCACTTAGAGGAGGATTGCTTATATTTCAGGATAATTAGCAATCCTTCTCCAGAAGGTAGGATGGGCAAATGTGGAAGGAGAACCATCACAGTTGAGAGTCTCCTAATGTTATGATTGTTTTCCTGAGGTGTATGCATGCAGCTAAAATTCTACCTTTATTATGTCACCATGAGGGGATAAGGACATGGGAGCAGCACAATGATGCTCCAGCTACTGTCTTCCATGTGAATAATAAACCATGTGTTTCAGTGTACCTCTGATCTAGGAGACTTGTGTTCTTATACACATACACACGTGTGTGTATGTATATGTATATATGTGTGTGTGCACGTATATCATCCACTAATCACATACTTCATTTTTACTCATTGTTAAGAGAAGTTTATCATGGATTGAATTGTGTCCTCAAAAATATTCATATGTTGAAGTCCTAGTCCCATGTACCTCAAAATGTGACTTTATTTGGCAAGAGTGAGTGCAGATACAATTAGTTAAATGTATCTAGCATGGATGCTAATCCAATACACCTTTTATGATGTCCTTCCATAGAAAGGGATAATTCAGACAGAGAAAGACACATATGGAGAACACCATGTGACAGTAAATACAGAAATCAGAATGATGCTTCTACATGCCAAAAAACATCAAAGGTTGTCAGCAAACTACTAGAAGCTAGGGGAGAGAAATGGACAAGACTCTTCCTCTTCAAGTCTTTAGAAGAAAACAACCCTACCCTTCATCTAGAACCATGAGCTAAGATATTTCTGTTGTTTAAGCTATCAGGTTTTTGGTACTTTGTCAGGACAGCCCTTGTTATTTAGTTGCTAAGTTTTGTTTGACTCTTTGTGACCCCATGGGCTATAGCCCACCAGGCTCCTCTGTCCATGCGATTTCTCAAGCAAGAATACTGGAGTGGATTGCATTTCTTCCTATAGGGGGTCTTTCCAACCCAGGGATCCAACCTACGTCTTCTGCATTGACAGGCAGATTCTTTACCTCTGAGTCTAGGACAGTCCCAACACACTGACAAATTTATCAATATCTAGTTTACACAGTTGTTTTGAGCATTTATAAACCATGTTTCCAAAGGGAATGATGTAGTTCACTAAAGAATAATAATTCTTCCTCCTACCACAAATGGTGAACATACCTAATTCCATTTTCCCCTGTCCTCAATTCTCAGTATCTCAAGAATCTTACCTTCTCAGGCTTCTGGCTCTTCCCCTATGTGGCAGATATGTGGTTGAAAGGCATCTGAGGACACCTGTTCTTCCTGTAATGCAGGTCCTAGGTGTCCAAACTATTATATGTTTAATATATACCTACTTTGCCTGTCTGTATGTATGTCTCTTTTTCCCTCCTAGGGAACTCAGAATTAATTCACTGTTGCAGACAAAGGAGTGAATTCTAGTAGAATTTTGGGGCAATATAGGAAAAGATCCAAACCAGGAGTTAGTCAGTTCTGAGCTTGAATTCCAGTTTATCTACTCCACTACAATGGGATTCAAATCACTTAGCATATCTAAGTATCCTTGTCTGTGTAAAACTGATTCAACCATAATTATTCTAGCCATTTCTAACAGTTGTCAGGAGGCTCAAAAGAGAAAAAAAATCTCATGAAAAAGTATGCTACACAAACAGTGACAATTTTTTTTATAAAGTTGATTCTGATATTCAATATTTTTAAAATTAAAAAGAAATGATTCTTAGCCTTTTTAATTTCTTATAGCATTTGCTATTGTCAACCTCTACTGTTTCATGAAACATTCTCTTCTCTGAATTTCAGTGACACAATATACTGCTGGCTTCCTTCTTCTTCTTCTTCTTCCTTTTTTTTTTTTTTTTTTTGATTACTGCTCTTAGCCACTGCCATAGGTTCATCCTTTCCTATGTGGACATTGATATTAAAGGATAAAGTTTTCCCTAGGCTAGGCCACCCATACACACAAATCATCACCTTTGCCCAGATAACTTATAAATAGATACCTCAACTCAAGATCTCTGAACTGCAAGCAAATATTCAGCTGTCCTCTAGAAATCTGTTCTAATACCTTTGAAGACACCTAAAACTCGAAATATCCAAAGATAAACTTATGATATTCCTAATTAAACCTTACATCTTTGGTGTTAACATATCTACTGAGATTGCTATATCCCACACTGCCACCTAGAAATCTAAATGTTCTTCACTCCTCCATCTATTCCATTATATTTCTATAGATTTTAAATTCTGTATCACTTCAGATGCTTTAGCTACACCTAACAAAATATAAGTCAGTTTAAATTAATTTAAAATTAAAGTTTTAAAGATGTCAGAGAATAATAAGCATTGGCATAAGAGTGCTCCAGGGTTGGTTAAGTCAGTGGTAATTCATCGAGACCCAGTATTTTTCTTCACTTTTCTCTTTGCTATCATTAGCATGTCTGCCTTGTCCTCAGACAATTTCTATTATAGTTGCAAGAGTGCTGAAGCACATCTCAGTTTCACATATAAATTCAATAATGCCCAGTGGGAATAAAGGCCATCTCATCCTAAGTACCTCTTTTTAAGTATGCAGAAACATTTTCCCAGAAGCCTCCACTGGCTTCTCCCATACATATCATTTGCTTGAATTATATTATATGCCTATGCCTAAATCAATTACTGGCAAGGGATCTGGAACCAGCTTACCCTGAAGCATGCAAGAGGGAAGTTACCTGAACAAAATCCAGTCTTCGCTGGCAGAGAAGATGATGCAAAATAGATGCTGGGAGAGAACAGCTGTATTTGCATCACTTCCTATATATCTCTCAGAATTGCTCTTTCTTTTCATCTTAATTCCAAAAACTTTAGGTAGATGTTATAGCTGCTTACCAAAGGCTTGGCCACTAGTGCAATGTGCCCTCTCCAAAAGCAAGCAGTGGTCCTGGGTCTGGACTGATAGCCATACTGTGAGATACAGCAGGCTTCCCCCTGCACAAAATATACACAGGATTTAGAAGGGATACAAGGCAGGACAAATACAGTGTGTATGACAAGAGTGTAAGGATACAGTGGTCATGTACAGATGTAACAGTTGGACCATAAAGAAGGCTGAGAACCAAAGAATTGATCCTTTTGAATTGTTGTGCTGGAGAAGACTCCTGTGAGTCCCTTGGACAGCAAGGATATCACAGAAGTCAGTCCTAAAGAAAATCAAGCCTGCATGTTCATTGAAAGGACTGATGCTGAAGCTGAAGCTGAAGCTTCAATATTTTGGCCACCTGATGCACAAAGCCAACTCAGAAAAGAACCAGAGACTGGAAAAGATTAAGAGCAGGAGGATAAGGGGGAAACAGAGGATGAGATGGTTGAATGGCATCATAGACTCAATGGACATGAGTTTGAGCAAACTCCAGGAGATAGTGAAGGACAGGGAAGCCTGGCATGTTGTAGTCCATGGGGTCACAAAGTCAGACATGACGTAGCAACTGAATAACAAGAACAAGAGATCATAACTTCCAGAAAATTTCCTATTTCTCCATGTTGCTCCACATTTGACATGAGTATTTCATGAGAGATTGTACTGTGAAGATGTGGACACCCTCATCTCAGGGAAGCCATCAATATGGCATCTTTAACATTTTAGCCCTTCAAAGTATCTAGCTCTGTCCAAAATAAGTGACTAGCACCCATCACCCAGTGTAGCTGCATCTCCTTAATACAGGTTCCTCCCTGAACAACCTTATATACAGATGCTTGTTTTAGTACTTAGCAAGTTCTTCAGGGACTTATGTACTTCTATAGTCCTTGAGTTAGAATTGGAAGGAAGATACAACCACGCATTACGTTTTCACTTATCCATGATGCTAGAGTAGGGTTTCTCAGTCTTAGCACTACTGGATATTCTCTGTTGTGGGATTTCCAGGTGGTGGAGTTGTTAAAGAATCTGCCTGCCAATGCAGGAAACCCAAGAGATGTGGATTCAATCCCTGAATTGGGAAGATCCCCTGGAGGAGAAAATGGCAATCGACTCCAGTATTTTTGCATGGAAAATTCCACTGATAGAGGAGCCTGGGGGGCTACAGTCCATGGGGTTGGGAAGAGTCAGACAAGACTTGAGTGTGCACACACACCACATTCTCTGTTGTAGGGGGCTGTCCTTTGTATTGTAGGATGTTTAGCAACACCTTTGTTTTCCACCCACTAGATGTCAGTAGCAACCATTCAGTTGTAAGAACTCAAACTGTTTCTAGACATTGCAAAATGTCCCCCTGAGGGCAAAATGACACCCTGTTGAGCACCACTGGGTTGAAGGAAAGGCTACAGACTGGCTGTTAACTTGTTCTTGCTGCATGTAGCATTCCTTATCTACTTGGCGAGAGGCATAGTGCAAGGAACTTATATGTTTTTCTACTGAAATGTGAGCAGGAGTTACATGGTCACTTCCTTGAGGAAGTATTCAAATGTCAGTGTACAGTCTTCCAGGCTCTATCTTCTGTCCAGGACTTGTGGAAGCACTGATAGTTACCATGAGGTCAAAGCAGCCTGAAGTATTGTGCCTAGAGGAGTAGCCCTTGGCAATCTTCAGGTCCATGTGTGTGCTCAGTCACTCAGTCGTGTCTGACTCTTTTGACTCTTTGTATACTCATGGACTGTAGCCTGCCAGGCTTTACTGTCCATGAAATTTTCCAGGCAAGAATACTGGAATGGTTTGCTAGTTCCTACTCCTGGAGATCTTCCTGACCAAGGGATCGAACCCATGTCTCCTGTGTCTCCTGCATTGGCAGGCAGATTCTTTACCACTGTGCCACCTGGGAGCCCTATCTGTTCCATGGAAGACACTAAATAAATGACAGATAAACCTTTGTACAGCCCCCTACTCCAAGAAAATACCATCGTCTTAGGTCCAGACAGCCGCAAAAGTGAAGGAGCATTCCTGGTGGCTCAGATGGTCAATAATTCGCCTGCAAAGCAGGAGACTTGGGTTCAGTCCCCAAGTAAGGAAGATCCTCTAGAGAAGGGAATGGCTACCCACTCCAGTATTTTTGCCTGGAGAATTCCATAAACAGAGGAGCCTGGTGTGTTACAGTTCATAGAGTCACCATCATCTTAGGTCCAGACAGTCCCAACAGTCTCCAAATTGGTTTTCCGCACACACACTGGTTCTCCTCTAATCTAGGAGTCATTCTGTCAGATATATACTTTTAAAAATGCAAATCTGATTATACCACCCCTCAGAGTATAACCATTTACTGACTGACTCCATAAAGACCAAGTTCCTAGTATAATCACAAAGTTCTGTGTAATCTGGTCTCCTGCTTTGTCTCCAGCTTCACTTTACACATTAGTCTTTCTCACTAAATTTCCTTA
This sequence comes from Antilocapra americana, assembly GCA_007570785.1. Classification (NCBI taxonomy): domain Eukaryota; kingdom Metazoa; phylum Chordata; class Mammalia; order Artiodactyla; family Antilocapridae; genus Antilocapra; species Antilocapra americana. Next base: position 121,244 of record ML660200.1, on the reverse strand, counting down.
TTCCAGACATACTAACTTTTTCTTCCTGGGAATTTTTGGACTCACCTCCCTTACCTGTTACCTGAGCTTAGTATATGCTCTTTGCATCCCACCCCCCTTCTATATCTAGTTCACCCTAACCCTTTCTTGAGAGCTTGAATCATCAGTGTCACTTCCTCAGAGATGGAATCCTTAGCCCTCCCAACTGAGCCAAATCTTGCAATTAAGTGGTCTTTCTCATAATACTGCATACAACATTCTACTGTGACAAACATTCTACTGTAATTTTTACTCTAATTAGTAAAAATACAAGATTCACATTTGTACTGTCTACTAGATCATAAGCCCCATGAGGTAAGGAACACTTTTTGTTCATTATTATTTGCCCTAACACCTGTTCCAAGGTGTGACACAGTAGAATCCCATCTATATTTGATGATTAAGTGCTTTAAAATAACTGACAGTCCCACTGGTAGGAAAGAAATGCTCAATCCTTGATGTTTTATTTAACCTTCCATATAGTTTCCAATTATTCAAATGAGGCTACTTTTGATGATAAATCTGTCATATTTCTTGAGATCCAAATGGATTTGTGATCCTACAGACATCTAATGGAGTACTAACCTGAAATAATAACTGGAATCATGAATTCCATTTATTTACAAGAACAAATAAGTGATGACCTTATTATTATTCTATACTCTATTATACTGAAGTAAAGAATATAACAATTCTGGGCTTGTTGAATTATTAATAACCATTATACAGAGCTGGAGAACAGAGGTTAAAAGTATATGACCCTCTCCTTTGTCTCTGCCCATTTATTTTGCTTCAGAACTGCACCTCAAATTAATATAATTTCTTTAAATTGTTGAACCACTTTCATTTCAGTTGATCCTCATTATAGCTCTGGCTGAGATAGGGCAGGGAATATGTCTCCACTGTGTAAAAGAAAAACTATTGCACAGAAATTAGGTGATTCCAATAGTTCAAAAGTCTAGTGAATAATAGAGTCAATATATAGCCCACTTTTCCATGCTCCCCACCCTTGGATTCCTTGATGAACCTGTGGCTATTTGTTGGAGGAGAAATTTATGGTTGACAAAATAGGGATAAAAGGGGGAAGCTGGAAATAAAGTAATGAAAGCCCTGGACTTTACATTATTTTCCATTTATTAAAACAAATCTATAACAACAGTGTGTTACAATGAAATGACATCATAATTCAATGGATATGCCTTTATCCATGAAATATTTCCATCTAATAAGCATTCAAGTGTTTGCTTAGTTACTAGTATTATCATTGTTTATCAAAACATAATTTCAAGATACACTTCAAGATTATCTCTGCTGCTGGTTCTAATCATTGTCTCATATAATAATTTCTGCATTGACTATTTGAAAGAAGAATGCAAAATAAGAATAAAAGGCCTCTGGTAGTTAGCTGTATCCAAGTAAAATGGCCAGCTCCTGTTGCTTTGTAAGACCTTGAGTGTACTTTCTCTTAGGGGACAACAGTCGACTGAGAAAGTTGCCTTCCAAATGCAATTTTAGGGTGGTTTGTAACACGCACAAATAATGTTGAGTTCCAGTGTGGGGAAAAGTTAACTGCAAGTAAATCAGTGTGGCAGAATTCTAGTAAGGGACTCTTGGTGCTGAGGCTGGGTGACTATACTGTATTAATTTTCCCATGGAGAACACAGCCTAATAGAATAGAGCAGAAGTTTTGAGCCATAGTGACCTGAATCTGACATCTGCTGCTCTGCCATTAATGCTATATTCAGACAAATCCTCTGAGCTCTCTAAACTTTAGAGATATCATCTGTAAATGGAACAACACTGGGGTCAAATATGATGGAAATGATGTAATGCCTGGCACATATTAACTATAACTCTTATTACCAACCTATGTGGTTGCATTATCCTTGGCAACTACTCTGAGTGAAGCAGATTGGCAACTAAAGCATCTTCTATCTTCTGTAACATCGGTCACTCTTGTGCTTCATCAACGCCTATGCTGAAGCAGTGGTCAAGGACCTACTTCATTCTGTGTGAGACACCACCTGGAAGCCTTGACTGGACGTCACATGGAGCCCAGGTCTGAACACAGGCCCTATGGGTGAGTTAAAGGGCAGATAGGACTTTGCAGGCTTGGTGTCTAGACTTCCCTTTTGTGGTTGTTTCCTGTGGTGTACAGAGATTTATTTTTCCCCTTTGTTCAACCATTTATGTTTTATAACCTACTCATTTCTGCCCAAACAACTCCCTCTCTCTTAGAGGGGTCTCAGTGGACTTCCAGCTATGTGAGCTACATGAAAACTGGCAAATATACTTACAAGTTCTGAATATATGTAGGATGAGTGTAGAAGATATTTCTATCAAAGAATAACTAACATTTTCAGGACATATTTTATACAGGAAGAGTTCAAATCTCTGAGGAGACATCATCTGTGAATAGGAGGAACACCATTCCAACATAGACCAGATGGATGAACTGAACTATAGAAATAACTTACCTATTAACTGAGGTAATAAAAACCCCACATCCCAAGAAAGCAATCAAGGAAGGGAAAGGAAATGGTAATTTCAATTGTGCTCTTTCCTTGCACCTGACCCTTTGATAGAATCTTCATATACTTTGTGCTTAGTTGTTCAGTAGTGTCAGACTCTGTGTGACCCCATGGATGATTTATCCCAGTCAATAAGCATCTCAACAGTGTCACATAGGCTTCAGCTTATTTTTCCTTTTACAGTAAACTGAGGATCCAACTAAGAATGTGGTTTAATGCAGATTCAGCTTAGTGAGTATTTTTATTTTAATTTAGTTGTTATTATATGCTATTTGGGCTTCCCTGGTAACTCAGTGGTAAAGAATCCACCTGCAATGCAGGACACCCTGGTTCAATTTCTGGGTTGAGAAGATCCCCTGGAGAAGGGAACAGCTACCCACTCTAGTATTCTGGCCTGGAGAATTCCATGGACTGTATAATTCCATGGGGTTTTAAAGAGTGGGACATGACTGAACAACTTTTACTTTTACGTTATTCCATTCAATCATTTAATAAAAGATGACATTTGGTCCTAATTCCAACTTGTGTGCTGTGCTGTTGCTCAGTAGTGTTCAATACTTTGTGACTCCACAGACTGTAATCTGCCAGGCTCCTCTGTTCATAGGGATTCTCCAGGCAGGAATACTAGAGTGGGTTGCCATGCCCTCCTTCAGGGGATATCCCTAACCCAGGGATCAAATCCAGGTCTCCCTCATTGCAGGTAGATTCTTTACCATCTGAGCCACCAGGGATGCCCAAGAACATTGGAGTGGGTAGAGTATCCCTTGTCCAGGGGAATTTCCTGACCCAGGAATCAAACCAGGGCCTCCTGCATGCAGGATGCTTCTTTAACTCAAAAATGGACTATAAAACTAATGGAAAATCTAAATGGACCAATAAAACTTCAGAAGAAAATATCAAACAGAACTTTTGCAACCTGGTATTAGGCAGAGTTCTTAGATATGACACCAAAACATGATCCATAAAAGAACATTTTATAAACTGAATTTCATCAAAATGTAAGTTCCTTTTTTCTGAAAAACTGTTGATATTTAGTTTATCTACAATGTGTATATTTAACACTGAATGTTTTAAATGATTGAATAAAATATACATATTAAGATTTGGTTGTAGTTCAGCAACTTGGAGCATTTTAATTTCTATTTCATATTTCTATTTGATTTCAAGACACTTTGAAAAATAAAAGAATATGTGTGCATTAAATATACCATACCTATCATCTAGAGCAGACTTCTACTCACAGAAATTCCCTCCATGGTATTCCTGACAAGCAGTGCTCAGGATCTGCCTGATCCCTTCTGGTGACTGGGAGTGTTTCATTGTAGAGATGGCCCAGAGCATTTGCCCATTAATCTACTGGTTGGTCTGATTTCTGTCTTCTGAACAGATGCAGAGACTTCCTCTTTCAACACAATATAGCTGAGAGTGAGAATTCCTTCCTTTATCTCAGTGAATGCATTAGCTGAAAAGTTGGCAATATTGTAACACATCTCACAGCATCACCTGTTTCATCTGAGAGTGATATTCAAGGGAGAGGTCTTGGGTGGGCATAGAGGAGAGTTTAAAGATGAAGGGTCAGAAAATCAACAGAGAGGTGGGCCATGATCCAACTATTTAGGCTGAATCTTTCTTTTTGTGATTGTTTTTATTGATTTCAGAATGATCCTCTTATTTGCTTCTGTTTTGTTTAATTTTCCTGCACTCTTCTTTTCACGACGTTACTGAAATTGAGTTTTTAGTGGAAAATAGTCATTTATGCACAGTGGAGTTGGATGCTTGGGGCATGAAGTGGGGGTAAACCTAGAATACAGTCAACAAGGCTACTTCTCTAGGGAGAATGAAATGTAAAAATTCCCTGAATTCCTGTTGTTCTTAAGAAAGAAAAGAATCAGAAAAATAAAGGTCAGATCTCTAAACTGGCTCCAAAAAACTGATCCTTAGAGAAATTCTGACCAATATAACAAGAATTAGAACTCAAACTGAGAAAACCAACAAAAGCAGCAGTAATCCTCAGAGAGAAGGTAGAGCAGGACTACAAATCAAAGAGTAATATTAGAAAAAGCTGCAATAATAAGAAAAGAACATAGCAAGACAGTGGAAAAGAGCTGGGGGACTGTAGGTTTTTCTTTTTGCTGGAGACACAAGCCAAGAGTTCCTGCTTTGTAAACTCCCCAAGAGATGGAACAAGAAATTATAACCTGAGGAGGGAGTAGCTGGGATGCAGGGAGGGCTGAGATGAGCAACGGGGTCACTTTGAGACCTGGGTCTCAGCTGGAACCCCATCCTGTAATGAATTGAATAGCGTTACCCTTCTTTTGGAGTGTCAGGGCAACTGATGCACTTGCCCGCATCTCTTGAGAGGGTACCCTCCCTTGCCCTAAGATATGCTACTTTTGTGCCTTTTGGAGAGTAATGCTGGCAACAACAACAACAAAAAGGAGGAGCCCCACCAAGCCAGAAGCCCAGCACTGCAGGCAATGAACACTCTTCAAAGGAAAGAGACATTTTAACCATGGTCTTATGCCTTTCTATATTCCAGTTTCTCTTAACATTCTTTCCCACTTATTGGAGTGGTATGGGCAATTTTAGAAACCAACTAAAGGGAAAGTTTAGTCAGAAACACATTTAGTTTGGTTTAACTGTTCATCTATCACTTTAATAAACAGCATAGAAATAGCTTCTGGGAGTAGCCCAGTCACGTGCCATACTAGATCAGTCAGCAAAGTGACAAAAAAGGCACAGGACCCAAGGAATGTCACAAAATAGATGTGTCTTTCAGTGCCAGAAAAGAAGTATGCATGCGGTTAAGTGTGAACAAGGTTTGATACATAAGGAACTGAAAGCCAGTCTAGGAAAGTTCTCCGAAATCTTGTTCAGATAACAAACAGACTTGGTGTATTTTTCCCTAAACTTAAAAGCAACACTAAAAATTTAGGTGGTATTACCAATAACAACTTGGTAGATGAAAGAAAGAGAAAAGAAATGTTCACACTATCAAAGAAATGATCTAAAAATAAGAACAAGTAACTTGGATCAAGCTGCTAGAAGAAATGTTGAATTGTCTTTCTATTCTCTTAATAATGTTACAAAGTTGATGTCAAAAAGACAATCAAAATATTTACAACTAAAAATATAGATAAAAGTATGTATTATAGAGATATGTCAGTTAATTAAAGCTATACTAGTTTCTAGATTTTATGGTTTTTGTGACATTTGTTCATCTTTAAAGTAGTTTGTATTTGAAATTTTTTGTCATTGACATTCAAAGTTAATTTTGTATTTGAAGTTTTGTATTCTTCTTGGAGAGTAAATTCCAAACTGTTAAGTTTCTGACCCCATAAAACGTCCATCTGCTTTCGCTTCTTTCATTATATTCACTACTCTGTGTGATCTTTTACTTGATTATGTTTCTCTGTTGCCTCCTGGGTGGTAAAGACTAAATCTAATTATTCTTAATATTCCCAGCACCTAATGTAATAAGATCTGGCAGTTGTTCAATACATTTTTGTTGATTGAAAATCTAATTGATGGCTACTGGAAAGAAGGTGGAGTTTCCACATACTTATACTTCAGATAGGAAAAATAAACCAACACCAAGTCTGGAAGTGGTGTCAAAAGCTGAAGGGGAAACTAGGATTTCCCCTAGCATCCCATCCGGCAGGATGCTGAATAAAAGGTAAGAGGATGAAGAAGCCCCTGCAGAAAATAAATAACTAGATTAGAGTAAGAAATGGAATATTTTCTGCTTTATCAGTAAACAAAGGATGTCACAGTCATCAGAGATTGCAGCCGCAGCAGATGGTGAGCTGGGGAGCCCTGCAGAAACTTGGGAAAGAAAGAATACCTGCCATCTAGCAGCCATCAGAATGCAGCCATTCCCTATGGTGAGCCCCGAGGAAACTCAGAGTGGGAAAACACAGGGCACTGGCCCCAGAGAGCTGAGGGGCAAATAAAAGGAGTGATAAGAGTGAGCCCAGACTCTTGCATCTTCCCACTACTTAGAAAAATGCTAAATTCCTAACTTGGGATATCTGGGTTTCCTTAATTAAGAATAATCTTTTGAGTTTAGACTGAAACAAGAGGAAAGGGGGCAGGGCACAACCAATAAAAGAATGACATAGTCATAGGACGTGACAAAGACTAGTTAGAACCAACAAGATCCAAAATAGAGGAGGATTCAACTTCTGGTAGACCTTGAGCCTCATCATATATTCATTGTAACACATTAGCTAAATGGAATATTCACCAAGATCATGACAGTTCTGAGGCCAAAAAGTGAGCCATGGACCAACTCCTGGAAATCCTTACCCCTTCCCTGAAATGACTGGGATAATCCTCCCACATGTTAGTCTATGAAATTACCCAGCCCATAGAAACGAACCACGTCATATTTTGAGGCTCCCTTACCTTCTGAAATGGCCCATATTCTGTCTGTGGAGTATGTCTCTTTCTAAATAAATCAACTTCTCACCTATCACTTAGTCTACAAATTCTTTCCCAGTGAAGCAAGAACCTCATATTCACTAGAAACAAGACTACCTGTCCTTTGTTGCAAAATTCCTATATATCCTAGGTGCCCCCTCGTCTCCTTAGAGTAGTTCTCTCAGGGTTACTTGAGACACTGCCTCCCAGGCTTTAAGTCCTAAATATTCTGATTGAATAGAACATAACTCTCAACTTTTAGGCTGTGAATATTTTTTAAGTCGACGATAGTATAGACTACTAGAGGGTGCATTTAGGAATAAATGGTAGAAATATATGAGGCTTAAAATGAATAGCTTTCTTTCTCTAGGAGAGAGAAAAGGAAGTATATAAATTTCTTTCTGGAATTCAATGTGATTGCATATACTTCATTTGCCATAATATCAGTCACATAGTAGGTGATCAATAGACACAACTGCCCCTCTCATTAACTTTCAAGAACACGAGTTTGGTCCCAGAATCTAGACAGAGATAGAAATCAGCAACACATACGTACAATGGCTGCTAAGTCTTCAGTCGTGTCCGACTCTGTGCAACCCCATAGACCACAGCCCACCAAGGCTCCTCTGTCCACCGGATTCTCCAGGCAGGAATACTGGAGTGGGTTGCCATTCTCCATTAGTACAATGGGCTGGAGTTTAAAATCTGTTTCAGGTACACTCATGTGTAGCTTTCCCCCACATAAGGAGGTTGAGCTGAGAGCTGAAACTGAATGTACTGGACGGAAGGAGGTGAAATGGAAAAAGGGGTCCTAAAGGAAATGAGACAGAAGCCAGCCCAGAACCTCACTCTCCTCTTTCTGCAACCCCCTCTAGTGGTGGTCCTTCCTACCCATATAGAGACAAGATGGGGAGCCTTGGCTTGGTCCCCTAAGAGGCTCATTTTCCAAGGCTGAGGTGGGGGGGGGCTTTACAGAATAAACCTTAATTGCAGTGTGCTTTAATGGGTTTGCGTTTAGTCAGGCATCTCCTCTCAGTTGTAATTCCTTCACCTCAACAGTGGCAGCTCCCCCACTTACCAACATTATGGCAATTTTCCCTTCACTAGAAATCTCCCCTAAGTGTCTACTTAGGAAGCTCTTTGTTTGATGTCCTTGACGTGTTAATAGGAACAGCTCTGGGTTTTCTGCAGTTGTGAATACTGAAGAAAATTTGAGAGAAGCTGGCAGGGGCATACCACATTCCAAGTTCCACTGTTGAATGCTAAGTGGAAAACAAAAGGATTCAGAGTGATAATTAAGAAGTTTTGAACACAAAGTTTGATACAAGTTAGAATTTGAAGAGGCCGGATTAACCATTTGTTCTAAGTAAGTGGATAGAGCTGCAGAGGAATAGCTGGCCTATAATTAAGTCTTCCTGGGCTTTTGTACAAAATCTATAATTAGGAGTTTGTTCATTTTCACATTTACACTGAGGTTGAAGTCCATTAATTAATTTTTATTAATGATGAATCAGTATTCTTGAGCAAGAGAGTTTGGGGGATAAGTGAAGTGTAGTCCTTAATGCAGGGGAGTTTACAGTTAAATACAGAGAAAAATTTTGAACACAAATAAATAGATGAATGTAACAAAGGTCACAGCTGGAACAATGAAGGACTAGTAGTGTTCTTATGAAAGCTGGGCTAATTTGGGCCAGGATGGTCTGGAGAAAGTGTCATGGCCAGTGACAATCCCAGGCCCCCTAATGATTGTGGAGAGACATTTATCTATGTTTTGTAATAATAGATTGGCCCATTTTCCAGTTATATCCCTCTGGATTAGCAATGAAAATGGATGATTGCTTGCCACATGTTGATTCAAGGAGGGAGATGTTGTTTCTGTGGAATTCCACCCCCCCCGCCCCGCGAGGATGTAGTTAAATTGAGCAGAGGTGGACCCTCAGAGTTGCCAGCTACATTCAAGCATGGGAAATCCAGTACAGTGTTTGTGTTGAGGCCATGTTTCTTACGTGCCAATGTGGGATTGGATTAAAAGTGCTTCAAAATGTCTTCCATAAAGAAAAATATTAAATGAGGAACCTCTTCAGGAGACCAAATATCTCCCGTCCTCTAAGCCATGTAAAGCCATTTTCTGGTAGGATAGTTTCCTACAGTGCTTTTTTTTTTTTTCTTTTAGGGAATCTATTTAACTTCAAAAGGTAAAGAAACATACAGAAGAAATAGATAGCAATAAGCTTCTTGAAAACTTCCATGATTGCGTCCATGTGGGGATAAACAGGGTCAAAAAATGGTAACAGAACTTGGTGTCAATCATCATTCATGCTGTAGCATCTCGGGCTCCTATAGTTGCAGACACCCCCAAGGGGTATCACATGTGTGTTTGTGTGGTTCTCTTAACCATGTAATTCTCATATTTGTCCTCTTTTATTCTGGCAGCTACTCTGAAGTCTTACACCACAACTTTCCCTGTCTTGCCCATGCTAGGTTACTCAAATGCCAGGTATCTTCAGTCACTGATACATGAACTAGCTTTCTAAGCCTATTCTGTATGTCAACATACTTGTAAATCTCAATTTGTGGGAAAATCTTGTCATCTCCACTCAGGATACAATCTCATTTTATATGTAACACAAATATGTGTTCTTTTCTTTATTGAAACATTGTTGTTTTACAATGCTGTGTTAATTTCAGGTGTACAGCAAATTGATTCAGTTATATACACATATACATATAAGCCTTCAAGCTGGGAACTTTCAAGGATGTGAACATACATTTGCATGTCCAATCATGTAAGCTAGTTCATGTATTTGGCATAACTTGTCATGTGCATATAGCCTCTAAAAGGAGCTATACTTTTCTGTACCTTACTGTACAGTACTATCTAGAGTACAGTAGTACAGTGTCCTTATTTCAAGCCCAGGGTGTCCAAAAGCAAGCATAAAAGCAGTGATGATGCAGCTGGTATTGCTAAGAAGCTCCAAGCAATAACAATGGAAACAAAAGGGAAAATAGTTGAGGGAGTGGAGTGAGGCAAAAGGATGGTAGACGTTGCTTGTTCTTATAACATTGATCTCCTTGCTGTGCAATAGGAGGAGCTTACTAATGAAGACTTGATGGAATTGGAGGCCCAGAGAAAGGACAAAGAGAGACAAGAGGAAGAAGTAACTGAAGATTTACAAAGCAGGAGATGGCAAGGGGATTTTCTTTACTTGAGGAGGCACTGTTAATTTTTGTGGCACAGGACCTGAATGGTATACAGAAGTTTCAATAACCATTCAGAATGCAATCCAGTGCTACCATGTCATCTATGATGAGAAAGAAAGAACTACTACCCAGACATCACTATATTTTTTTAAGAGAGTAGATAGAATTGAATCCAGCAAGGAACCAGAAACTGTGCCATCAACGTAAGGCATGAATGAAATTGCAGCTTGCAATTCATTCTTCTTCTCTGTCTTCTATTGCTGATGATCCTTCAGCGCTGCCATCTCCCACCATCTCTCCCTCTTCTTAGTAACTCTTCTTACTTATTCACTTTATGCAGCTGTTGTATTGAATGACTGTACTTTTCAAGGTACTGTACTATTGTACTTCTCAAGGTACTGTAGTATAAGATTAAAAATAGTTTTTTATTGTTTGTGTTTTCTTTTTATGCATTATTTATGTGAAAATTATTATAAATCTATTACAGTACTATAGAGCCATTTGTGTTAATTGAATACCTAAGCTAACTTTGTTGCACTTACTAACAAACTGGACTTATAAACATGCCCTCAGAATGGAACTTGGTCATATATAGGGGACTTACTGTATATATGTTTTCTTAATATTTTTCAGTTTCTTTTCCCTTATAGGTTATATGTTCTCAGAGCTTTATAAGTTTTGCAATGAAAGGCCTTTACAGTTACCACAGAGCTTCACTGTGTTCCTCTCTATCTAGGGATCTGAACTCTGGTAGTGATCTGTAGAAGCTGGGACAGAGTCAATCTGTTTGACAGGTATCATATGTACATTAAGTTTCCCCATAGTCAGGTCTGTATTCCCATGGGCTGAGTGATTTTCCAGGTGAGTTTTGTTTTCTCCTGAAAATAGATTTCCAATGACTTGCCCCACTGCCTTTTAGGCATGCTAGAAATTCCAAAATTTGTAGCAAATACACAGCTTAGATCAGACATTTGGACTTAATATATTAGAGTGACTTGCTATTTATAACTTGCCTCCAAATAAGTGACAGGCAAAGAGAAACATACCGTTGATTTATCTAATCCATAGGTTAGAAATAGGAAAAAATAGATGATTTTGAAACATGGAAAGAGCGATGAGAAACACCAAGCTCTTGTTGGCCCATTTGCTACGAGCTCTAGAGTATGTGTAAGATTCTGCCATGAAATTTAGGCGCAAAGAGAGAGAAAACTAACATTAGAATTGTAAAATGCATTAAGTAATTTAATTATTATTACTTTTTAAATATAATTTCTGAGAATAAGCTTATTGTTACTTTTATTTTTTTTAAGTTTTAAATGCATTTATTTTTTAACTGAAGAATAATTGATTTACAGAATTGATTTACTTTTTGGCTGCACTGCACAATCTGTGGGATCTTAGTTTTCCAACCAGGGATTAAACCCACACTCCTGCATTGGAAATGCAGAGTCTTAACCACTGGATGACCAGGGAATTAATTTTTAGGGAACACATTTAATGTAGTATTCTTTTTTGTACATGAAGAAACTCAAGTTCATAGCAAATGATAAGGTATACAAGGCACAAACATAGGCCTGTCTCATTATTATTATTGTCTCATTATTGTTTTCTATAATGAGATAATGGTTATAGTTTCTATAATAACCTATAATACAAGTTTAGTCTTTTAAAATTCCTGAACAGAGACCCAAAGATATTGAGGTCATCAAAATATGTTTTGGTTATTAAGTCACAAAAATTAAATACAAGAGAAAATGGGGAGATGTGTTTTATTATTTTATTTTATTTTTTATTTTTTTTCTTTACATTATCATGTTGGTTTTTGCCATACATTGACATGAATCCACCATGGATATACATGTGTTCCCCTTCCAGAACACCCCTCCCACGTCCCTTAAAAGCCAGTATTTTAAAACTGGTGTCTAATCCAAGACCTCCTTTAAGGCTCTATCTTGTGGACACAAACCAGGCTATCTGGCTCTAGAAGCTATGCATTAAATGTAAAGCCATTAATGAAACGTAGCAAAGAGTATTTCTATTAACTTATTAGAACCTCTCACCTTTTAAAGGAGGACAAAGGAAGGAAAATCCAGAAGAATTACAGAGGGAATTCTAGGAGTAAATATGGAAACATTCTTGGTGGCTCTGCCACATGCTTCATGTGATTTTTGCACATGCTCAGTCCTCCTTTTTGTTGGGCTGATGGTTACACATCACATCATCAGGACAGATGTGAGCTGCCTGAGAGCAATCACCACTGACAGGAGTGTGAACTGAAATCAGTCTGAGTAGAATCAGAAGACCAGGAGAGAAAAGCAAATCAAGCTAATTTCGTTGATTAGAAAGAACATGAACTGGGGGGTTAGAGAGACTTAATTTCAGGTCTTAGATCTGTAAATTTGCTATGTATGAGTAAGTTGCTTAACCTTTTAGCATGTTAGTTTCATCAAAGGTAATGGAGTATTAACATCTAATTCATAATGTTGCTCTAAAATTATATAATGATGCTGTCACAGGGAGCCATGGATGAAATTTGGTTCTGTGTATCATGAAACCTCAGTGGATTGAGTATGGAAAAGCCACCAACTACAGAAAGTACCCTTTAGATAGAAAAAGAAGTAAAGTACTGTTATACTCAAAGAAAGCTCAAAAGTCACTATTCCAAATGTAGATATTCTGACAATAATTGTAGGATGCAGTTTAGTCAAGAGTGTACACACTCAGACTTTTGGGGGGGTTTTTTGACATATTTTGAAGAAAGATTTTTTTTTTTCTCTTTTGCTTATGTTATGTACTGTTTGTATATGTTTGTTTCTTGTTGTTGGCTTATGCAAGGTGTATCGTGGGTAATGAGAAAAGCAGAATAGCAGACATAATTCAATAATACAAGGCCAGAGCAGATAGTATTATTACTTTTTCTATATTTCAGATCTTATTCTATTATATTATTTTTATAAACTTTATTTCTACCTTAAAGTCCTACTTGGAAAGTTTTTCTTAATTCATTGTATGAAGCTTTCATCTAGACTGAGTTTGTCATTTATTTTTGTATCCTATGTTCCTTTCAGCTCCCCTGGTGGCTCAGACTGCAAAGAATCTGCCTACAATGTCGAAGAATTGATACTTTCAAACTGTGGTGCTAGAGAAGACTCTTTAGAGTCTTTTGGACAGCAAGGAGATCAGCAGTCAATCCTAAAGGATATCAACCCTGAATATGCATTGGAAGGACTGATTCTGAAGCTCCAATACTTTGGCCACCTCATGTGAAGAGCCCACTCATTGGAAAAGACCCTGATGCTGGGAAAGACTGAAGGCAGGGGAAGAAGTGGGTGACAGAGGATGAGATGTTTGGATGGCATTATCAACTCAATGGACATGAGTTTGAACAAACTCTGGGAGATAGTGAAAGACAGGAAAACCTGGCACGCTGAAGTCCATGGGGCTGCAAACAGTTGGACACAACTGAGAAACTGAACAACACATGTTCCTTTCATTCTCCTTTTTGAATTTGTTTTCATTCTGAGCTAGAATTCATATTCATCTCATGCATTTTTATTATAAATACACTAGGTGGTTGCAGTACAGGTAGGAGAGGGAGAACACAGCTGTGACTTAATCCACATTCATTGGAGAACTGGGTTTTTGTTCATCTAAGTTTAACTAAAGGTCTGCACCATGATACTCTTTACCTGGGAGTGTGCATGCATATGTATTTTTTAGTGAGCGTGTGTGAGTCTATGAATGTGTGCAGTCAGGTTATGACCTGGGCTTTGCTAATTTCCCTCAGTCCAGTATGAGGTTCTGGAAAAAAAAGAAATCTCATTTCCTCTACTTTTGATGAGATGCTAAGCCAATTAATGAGAAAGGTTTCATAGTATTAAGAAAAACAATTTTCTCTGATTTTTTTTTTTTTTTTTACTTCTTCAGTTTATTCCTCTCCAAATTGGTAGTCTTAGTTCTCAGGATTTGTCAGAGATTTCTTCTTTCCATGGTGATCTTCCAGAAGTGGAGGTGGTACCAAAATCTTACTAAGCTCTGCTCTCACCTTTGTCTCTTCTTTGTTTACAAAATTTCAAAGTTCAAAAAACAGTTTTGCAAACTTTTTCCTAGTAAATGTTTTCAGGTGATCTTTTACTAACATTTATTTTATAATGGGAAGAGTTTCTGCAATAGTTTCATCCTTCAATATTTATCCATGAATTGAAATTTTATATATGTAAACAAGTAAATAAATTAATAGATAGATAGATAGATAAAGCAACTTAAATATTCCATGAAAAGCAAATAAATTGTAATATAGGTATATTATTGAATGCCATACCATTATCAAAAACGTATTTATGGATATTTTAAAAAATAAAAATAAAAAATAACAATAGGAAATGCTTAAGTTAAAATGTGAAATGGTAAAAAATACATACAGAAAATAACATTAACTGTGTAAAAAATATAGCTTATGGCTCAAGAAGCCTGACTAAACATATGTGTTTACCTTCCCCTCATCCAAAAATCCCCTAGAAATGATGAAAGGAATATAATAATAGCAATAAATCACAAGCATTGTGGCAGTGATATACAGCATAACAAACTAGTATAAAAATTTAAAAAAATTTAAAAATATGTGAAGTTAGATGACCCCAAAATCCAACAGTTGCTGAATGACTATCTATCGTCATCAGAATAATTGTGCAAATGCAGTTTTTCATCCTATAATGTCCCTTTAAAAGAATTTACACTAGTTCCCTATATATTCTTCCATCCAATATTAGCTCCTCTGTCTGATGTTCAGACTCTTCTAGGATATGGTCCAACCTTCATTCAATTCTGTCATCTTTGTCTTCTAGATTTGAAAATCCTTTATCTCCTGAGTTTGCTCATGTTATTTTCTCAGTCTGAAATGCAAAACCCATTCTTATAACTAACCATTACACAAATCTTCTCTATGTTTAAGGTTTATAGAATTATTTTCCTCTGACTTCTGGGATCCCTAGTAATTAATACCCTTCTGTAAATTCATACTTTTGGGGTCACATTTGTTGATTAAAAGTCTGATCTATTTTTTTAAAGAATTCAGATCAATCTTTCAGTCATGTCCAACTCTTCGTGGCCCCATGGACTGCAGCATGCCAGGCTTCCCTGTCCATCACCAACCCCCAGAGCTTGCTCAAACTCAATGTCCATCGAGTTGGTGATTGCACAGTCAGACATGACTGAAGCAACTTAGCAGCAGCAGCAGCAGACTATAGCATTGCAGGCTTCCCTGTCCATCACCAGCTCCCAGAGCTTGCTCAAACTCATGCCCATTGAGTAGGTGATGCCATCCAACCATCTCATCCTCTGTTGTCCCCTTCTCCTCCCATCTTCAATCTTTTCCAGTATCAGGGTCTTTTCAAATGAGTCAGTTGTTTGTGTCAGGTGGCCAAAGTATTAGAGTTTCAGCTTTAGCAACAGTCCTTCTAATGAGCATCCAGGACTGATTTCCTTTTGGATTGTGTGGTTGGATCTCCTTGCTGTCCCAGGGACTCTCAAGAGTCTTCTCCAGCACCACAATTCAAAAGCATGAATTCTTCAGTGCTCAGTCATTTCAGTTTAGTCTCTCAGTCTTGTGCAGTTCTTTGCAACTCAATGGACTGCAACATGCCAGGCCTCCCTGTCCATCATTAATCCCCAGAGCTTGCTCAAACTCATGTCCATCGAGTCGGTGATGCCATCCAACCACCTCATCCTCTGTTGTCCCCTTCTCCTCCCACCAATCTTTCCCTGCATCAGGTTCTTTTCAAATCAGTCAGCTCTTTGCATCAGGTGGCCAAAATATTGGAGTTTCAGCTTCAGCATCAATCCTTCCAATGAATGATTATGACTGATTTCCTTTAGGATGGACTGGTTGGATCTCCTTGCAGTCCAAGGGACTCTCAAGAGTCTTCTCCAACACCACAGTTTAAAAGCATCAATTCTTCAGTGCTCAGCTTTCTTTATAGTCCAATTCTCACATTCATACATGACTACTGGAAAAGCCATAGCCTTGACTAGATGGACCTTTGTTGGCAAGGTAATGTCTCTGCTTTTTAATATCCAGTCTAGGTTGGCCATAACTTTCCTTCCAAGGAGCAAGTGTCTTTTCATCTTCAGTGCTCAGCTTTCTTTATAGTCCAACTTTCACATCTATACATGACTATTGGAAAAACCATAGCTTTGACTAGACAGACATATTTTTGGAAAAGTAATGTCTCTAATTTTTAATATGCTGTCTAGGTTGGTCATTGCTTTTCTGCCAAAAGCAAGCATCTTTTAATTTCATGCCTGAAGTCACCATCTGAAGTGATTTTGGAGCCCCCCCCAAAAAAAATAAAGTCTCTCTCTATCTCCATTTTTTCCCCATCTATTTGCCATTAAGTGATGGGACCAGATGCCATGATCTTAGTTTTCTGAACGTTGAGCTTTAAGCTGACTTCTTCACTCGCCTCTTTCACTTTCATCAAGAGTCTCTTTAATTCATCTTTGCTTTCTTCCGTAAAGGTGGTGTTATCTGTGTATCTGAGGTTATAGATATTTCTCCTGGCAATCTTGATTTCAGCTTGTGCTTCATCCAGCCCCAATTTCCCATGATGTACTCTGCATATAAGCTAAATAAACATGGTGACAATAGACAATTTAAGGAATTACTTGTCATTTAAACTTGAAGCCACTTGAGGGCTTCATTTTCTTGTACCTGTCATAATATGTAACTCTCTTGCCTAGAATACTCCTCTTGCCTTCACTTTCTTAATCAAATGCCATCTTTCTTTATGGAGGCAACTTCTTGATTTTCAGTGAACCTCTGTGCTACCTCTGTACTATTATTTTTTTAAATAGAGCCCGGATCACACTCTAATTATTTGCATCTCTCTCTCTTCCCTTAGAATGTGTATGTTGGACAGAATTTTCAAATGGCTACCAAGATTCCTTTCTCCTGGTATAAAACCTTATTCTTTGGAACATGGATGAGACCTGATACTATGATGGCTGTTGCTCTCAGTGATTAGGTTATAATAAGATGACTTTGGGATAATTAAGAAGATTTCTTGGATAGGTTTGACTTCATCAGGGAAGTCCTTAAAAGGACTAAAACCGTTCTGAGGTCAGAGATTCTAAGTGAGAGCATGAGAGGACTGATGGAGAAGGCCATGGAACAAGAGGTCTTTATAAACTGATGGACAGCTAGCAAGACAGAGGAACCTTGGCCTTGCAACCACAGGGAAATGAACTCTGGCAGCAACCTGAGAAAGTTTGTAAATAAATATCCTCCATAGCTGCTGGGGTCCAGCCCCAGCGGGTCCGGGGTTCTTGAGGGATGAGTGGCGTCAGCAGAAGAACTGAGCTGAGTCGGTGTGTGGTGATGAAGCAGTCTCTCTTTATTGCTGTTAGTTTTGTAAAGTGATGGAGAAGTCTCTCTCTTTATTTTTGTTAGTTTACAGTTTTATAGCCAAAAAACATCCCCATTACATCACAACTATTCTATGCAATCTTTTGTTGTCTGCCTACCATCAACAACTTTAACATTAAGCTCATTTTCCTTGCAAAAGGTCGGATTTCTGCATAATTAGACTTAACAATAGTATGTTTACCATTTGAATGTCTCTAGCATACTTCGGATAAGTACATCAATCTAAACAGAAAGATTACATTTCTCTTATTAGGTGCTGTTATGGCCCTTTAATGGGCCGGGGCTTGGGGGTGCAGAGTCGAGGATAAGAAAATGAAGAGAGAGAGAGAGAGAGAGAGAAATGAATAGAGACTTGGGGACCAAGACTCTGATGGAGTAAAGGTGTTTATTCAGCATAATGTGGGCATATACATACTGTCTTACAAGATAGCCTTTTCAGCAAAGATAAAAATCTTGCAACTTATCCAGGAAACATAGGGTTAGAATCCATCTCAAAGAGAGGGAGTTGTAAAAACTCATTTTCCATATCAGAGAGGGAAGAAGGCTGTAAATGGTTACTTTACTTTAAGAATGTATGCATTTCTTTTGTCCCCGGAAAAGGTGTGCCTCTCCACTCATCTCTGAATATTCAGGGATTGATAAGGGACATCAGAAAACAGCACACAGGAAGCCTCCTGCCAAATGTTCCCTGACAAGGTGCAACTATGTGGAAGCTAGAAAGAGGGGCTTAAGCTTGAAACTGTTTTATTCTATTAACCTATTTTGGTTTTTACAAGGAAAGAGAAAAGAAGACAAAGAGACAGTTTAGCAGCACTGCTTTAACAATGAAACCCTATTAACCTTACAACTACTAAAAGAAATTCCTATGTCTACACTACCCTAAAGCAATCAGTGTCTCCAACTATGCTGGCCACAGTTATGAGCATTCCTAAGTCCCATTCCAGTCTGGTTTTTTTCAAGAAAGGGAGCCTCTTCCATGGAGTGGTCGGGGGAGTGGGCTGTGGAAAGGTGACCCAAGTACGAGCCCTTCTGGTGGTGGCTTTGCCATGACTTCCAGAGAACTCTTGGTAAACTCCCCAGTGACTAGTAGGAGGTATAGTAATCTATTTAAATGTCCCTTATTCCTCTTTAGTCCTCAGGAAAGGGAATCTGCCTTCCCGGATCCTCTGAGGGAAATAAGGTCTGAAGGAATTATCTCAGGATGAATTTTTTCTAACTGGGACTGACCTGAGATGAGCTAAAACATAAACAGATGAACATAAAAAGAACTTCCCAAGAAAAATGCCAGGAGGGGCCTTGCCTTGGGATGCCCCGAAGGAAAATCCACTTTGCAGTTTCCTTCTCAGTCTTGTGACTTTGTCATCCGAGTGAGGGGGCATCCTGACGGCTCCCAGCACATAGCAAAGCCTCCAGATGAGAATATGAGGTCAACACTTTGATATCAGTCTTTAAGACCCTGAGTGGAGGACCAAGCTGACATATGCTAGTATTTTATTGTGCAGAAGAGTATTGATTTGCCTTGTTTTGAGCTGTTTATATTTGTGGAGATTTGCTATACAGCAATAGAAAAATGAATATAGTATGAATCTGGCAGTGTGGGTTTCTTGGGAGCTGAGACTAGGCATATTCTCAAATGGAGATTAGGATGCAGAAAGCTTGTTGGGGAAGCTTTTAGTGTGCACACCATGGGAAGAGTACAGGGAGCAAGACTGAGTAGAGGGAGGAGTTGAGCTTTGCTGGGCCACAATGAGGATCTTAATCCCTTTCATCAGGATCTTGGGCACTGGGATGATCCTTCAGAGTTGACTTGAGCTAGACAAGGAGACCTGGGAATTGTAATCCCTCCTTGATCAGTCATGGAATGCAGGCTTTCCCTAGGAAGTATACATGGCCTTGGACAAGGCTACTTCCTTCAAGGAAATGTTTTTACTAGATTGGACTGACAGCTGAGGGCAACAGAGAACATCTTTCTGGTTGTGCAGCATAGGGTGCTCCACAATGAAGTTTTTAAGTGCAAGGATTGCACCTTTTTCATTTCCATATTCCCTCCAGTTAGCATCATGCCTACTGCAAAGAGAGTTTGAAATACAAGTTTTGGAAAATTCACCTAGTTGAAACATCCCTAGTTTGTAAATAATCAGTTCAATATACACTGGAAGTATGTTTTATGGTCCCACTTACTAGACTTTTATTTAACAAATTATTATTGACCACTAATTATATACCTGACTCTCTTTTAGACAGATGGAATGGTATAGTACATAAAACAAGCAGACTCCCACTTTCATAGATGCAAACAGAAATATACATGTGTATATATACACACTAAAGATAGATATAACATATATAACTATGTATGTGTACATACATATATGTGTATGAGTGTGCATATGTATACACATGTAAAATTATATACATATATTTTAGTAAATGTAGTTTATTTCCTCTTGTGTTTGCTTTACAGCTTGTTTCACAAACTTAGGGAATGCATATATGCAAAGAGAAAGCGAAATTGTAGAGCTGGGTGAAGAGTATCAGACCTTGGGGGCCAGTTTCAATTTTAAAATAGAACAATCAAGCTATATCTCATGGAAAAGGGGCATTTGAACAACAGCTTGGAAAAGATGTGAGAAAGAGCCATTCCAATGGAAGGGGCAATTAATGTAAAAATCATAAGGGAGAGTTGTGCTAGTGAGATGTTTCAGAACAGCAGAGAGTCCAACGTGTGGTAGAAACAGCAAGTTAGGGGCAAGTGGTAAGAAAAAAAGAGGTTAGATAAAGCAAAAGGAGACCGAGTCATGTAAGGCCTTGCAGATACTGGGGACTTTAGGTTTTACTCTGCATTGCTGAGTAGGTTTATGAGAGAGCACTCATTAAATGCTAATGTTATACTGTGCAGTGTGCTGAGCACTTTATCTGTGTTCATGTGGTTTTTAGTCCTTACAAAAACTCTTTGTATAGGTAGTTCATTAGTGAGCACATTTGGTTTTAAGGAAGTTGACCAACTCACCCAAGGTCAAGTAGATGGTAAGTTATGAGGACCCTTATATACTGAACCATAGCGTCATCCTGATTCCCAACTGAATGGCTTCTGTTTGGTTTTTGTAGCATCAAACTATATGAAAAGATCTGCACACACAATTCAAACTGCCACTGCTATCTAAGGGTAAACTGATAAAATGTCTTAACAGTTTATCAGCGAAAAGAAAGTACATTTATATTCAACTAAGAAAATTCTGTCATCGTTTGCCATATTTTCACCATCCAATAAACATTTGTGCTTCCATGTTGCAGACTGGATTGTCTGGAAAGGCCTTTGAGAATAGATATTGTGAAAAGTAGTGGAGTGAAAGGAGTGTGGCCAGAAGGGAAGTCAGTCTCAAGACAGCCCCAGTGACAGCCTTGACTGACCTCCCAGAAAGTCAGAGAGCTTGAATGGCTCAGCAGACTTGGCCAAGATGGTCAGGCCTTTGTTCTCCTGTATCAACCCATCATTGGCTGTGAGTTTTTGAAGGAGGGGAAGGAGCAGAGCACAACGCCTTACAAATTCACCATAATCCACTGTGTACAAAAAAAAATCTCTTGAGTTTTCCTAGTTGCTACAGGAGAAATACTAGCAGATTTCTAAGCATGGTCTTGATGATGCTGGAGATGTGACTTCATCCTCACTGGAAAAGAAGCAATGGGAAAACACAAATCTACTGGCATTTCCCTACATTACTTGAGCAGAGACACGTTGGGTCTGTATTTGTGAATTTAAAGCTAATGAGATTTCTTATCGCTGCTATAGTTTTTAATCTGAAAAGATGCACAAATATTCTTTTGAGAAAAGAAAAACCTAGAATTGTGAAGTCTTACATACTCCGGTGATTTTTACTTTTTTTTTTTTTAAGAGAGGAGTAGAGGCTAGGAAATGTGACACAAGGGAATATAACATTTCCCCCTCCCCATTCACACTCACCTCATCTTTTCCTTTCATGGTTGCTGATGCTCTACTTAGTCATTTGCTGCAGGAAGGGCAAGGATCTCAGGGTCAAAGGGCATTATCTCTCTGCTGCCAGGTGAATTATGATGAGATATTACTGTTCCCACCAGTTTGATGAGCAAAAAAGAGAGTTCATCTTAAAGTCATTTTCATCCCCAGAATTTTCTTTCTCTCCTACAGAGACAAGAGTAGTATCTTTTGCATTTTATGGCTTTATTTTTTTAATGTTCCCAAGTAAGCCAAACTCAAAGGGCAAACAGTCAAATTCCTTGGTTTTTTGTAATTTGTAAGGAAATTAGACTATGTATCACCATGATTTTATCAATCTATTCACCCAGGAAAGTCACTAATAGAATTCCCACCGAGTTCATAATAAAAGAATGGCACAGTTTCATCTATTAATCAGCATATTAGTATGGATGATCATGTACACCTGAAAATAAGGATGTTATTTCACATTGCCTTATTTTCTGAGAAAGCAGTGGCTTGTATTTTTAATATAAACTCTGTAATTTTTAGCCACATTTAGAAAAATTTAACAATTGTATTTTCCAGATTCTGAAATCTGTTAAACCACATGCCTTACTGTTACACAGTCTTCCTTATCTCAGAACTGCCCACTCAAAAATCCTACAGGATGCATCCTATCAATCACTGAAGGTGCAGAAAAAAGCCTAATTCTTAGCTGTATTAATGACTTGAAAATTATACTTTTCTTGTAATTGCCATTGATATGTAAATCTTCTAAGGTATTTGAGACAAGATATTCTACTTAACTTTCTCCATTATTCAACATAGTAGGAGACAACTTAGATTCTCCAATCTCTGAGATTATAAGGAAATAAGGGCTTCTAGAACTTTATCAACTGAACATAGAATCAAAGATTGTACTAAGCTAAGATACACAGGAGTACATCAAGGCTGCATATTGTCACCCTGCTTATTTAACTGATATGCAGTGTACATTATGCAAAATGCTGGACAGGATTAAGCACAAGCTGGAGTCTAGATTGCCAGGAGAAATACCAATAACCTCAGATATGCAGATGGCACCATCCTATGGCAGAAAGCAAAGAAGAACTGAAGAAACTCATTTTTTTCCCCTTGATTTATTTTTTTATTGAAGAACAATTGCTTTACAGAATTTTGTTGTTTTCTGTCAAATCTCAACATGAATCAGCCATAGGTATACATATATCCCCTCCCTCTTGACCCTCCCTCCCATCTTCCTTCCCATGCCACCCCTCTAGGTTGATACAGAGCCCCTGTTTGAGTTTCCTGAGCCATACAGCAAATGTCTATTGGCTATTTTACATATGGTAATGTAAGTTTCCATGTTACTCTTTCCATACATCTCATCCTCTCCTTCCCTCGCCTCATGTCCATAAGTCTATTCTCTATGTCTGTTTCTTCATTGCTTCCCTGTAAATAAATTCTCCAAAACCATTTTTCTAGATTCCATATATGTGCATTAAAATATGATATTTACTTTCTCTTTCTGACTCAGCTTCACTCTATATAATAGGTTCTAGGTTTATCCACCTCATCAGAACTGACTCAAATGTGTTCCTTTTTATGGCTGGTAATATTCCATTGTGTATATGTACCACATTTCTTCATCCATTCATCTGTTGATGAACATCTAGGTTGCTTCCATGTTCTAGTTATTGTAAATAGTGCTGAAATGAACAATGGGATACATGCGCCTTTTTCAACCCTGATTTCCTCAGGGTATACGTCTATGAGTGGGATTGCTAGGTCATATGGTGGTTTTCTTCCTAATTTTTAAAGGAATTTCCATACCATCTTTCATAGTGGCTGTATCAATTTACATTCCCATCAACAGTGAAAGAGTGCTCCCTTTTCTCCACACCCTCTCCAGCATTTATTGTTTGTACACGTTTTGATGATGGCCATTCTGACCAGTGTGAGGTGATACCTCATTGTGGTTTTGATTTGCATTTCTCTAATAATAAGCAATTTTGAGCATCTTTTCGTGCACTTGTTAGCCATCTGTATGTCTTCTTTGGAGAAATGTCTGTTTAGGTCTTTTCCCCACTTTTTCATTGGGTTGTTTGTTTTCCTGGTATTGAATTGTATGAGCTGCTTGCATATTTTGGAAATTAATCCTTTGTCAGTTGTTTCATTCGCTATTATTTTCTCCCATTCCAAGGGTTGTCTTTTCACTTTGCTTATAGTTTGCTTTGCTGTACAAAAACTTTTAAGTTTAATCAGGCCCCACTTGTTTACTTTTGTTTTTATTTACACTACTCTAGGAGGTGGATCACAGAGGATCTTGCTTTGATTTATGTTATGGAGTGTTCTGCCTATTCTTTCCTCTAAGAGTTGTATAGTTTCTGGTCTTACATTAAGGTATTTAATCCATTTTGAGTTTATCTTTGTGTATGGTTTAGGAAGTGTTCTAATTCCATCCTTTTACATGTAGCTGTCCAGTTTTCCCAGCACCATTTATTGAAGAGGCTGTCTTTGCCCCTTGTATATTCTTGCCTCCTTTGTCAAAAGTAAGGTATCCATAGGTACATGGAATTATTTCTAGGCTTTATATCTTGTTCCATTTGTCTGTATTTCTGTTTTTGTGTCAGTACCATACTGTCTTGATGACTGTCGCTTTGTAGTATAATTTGAAGTCAGGAAGGTTGATTCCTTCAGCTGCATTCTTCTTTCTCAAGATTGCTTTGGCTATTCATGGTCTTTTGTGTTTCCACATGAATTTTGAACATTTTTATTCTAGTTCTATGAAAAATGCCATTGGTAATTTGATAGGGATCACATTGAATCTGTAGATTGCTTTTGGTAGTATAGTCCTTTTCACAATATTGATTCTTTCTACCCAGAAACATGGAATATCTCTCCATCTGTTTATGTTATCTTTGATTTCAATTCCTCAGTGTCTTATAATTTTCTGTGTACAGTTCTTTTGTCTACTTAGGTAAGTTTATTCCTAGATATTTAATTCTTTTTGTTGCAGTGGTGAATGGGATGATTCCTTAATTTCTCTTTCTGATTTTTCATTGTTAGTATATAGAAAAGCAAGTGATTTCTGTGTATTGATTTTGTGTCCTGTAATTTTACTAAATTCACTGATAAGCTCTAGTAAGTTTCTGATACTATCTTTAGGATTTTCTATATACAGTATCATGTCATCTGCAAACAGTGAGAGCTTTACTTCTTCTTTTCTGATGTGGCTTCCTTTTATTTCTTTTTCTTCTCTAATCACTGTAGCTAGGACTTCCAGAACTATGTTGAATAAGAGTGGTGAGAGTGGGCACCCTTGTCTTATTCCTGATCTTAAGGGGAATGCTTTCAGTTTTTGACCATTGAGAATGATGTTTGCTGTAGGCTTGTCATATATGGCCTTTACTATGTTGAGGTAGGTTCCTTCTATGCTCATTTTTTGAAGAGTTTTAATCATAAATCAGTGCTGAATTTTGTCAAAGGTTTCTTCTGCATCTATCTTTTAGATTATAAGATAGTTTTAGCTTTAATTTATTAATATGGTCACATTGATTGATTTGTGTATATTGAAGAATCCTTGCATTCCTGGAATAAACTCAACTTGATCATGGTATATAAGCTTTTAGATGTGTTGTTGAATTCTGTTTGCTAAAATTTTGTTGAGAGTTTTTGCATCTATGTACATTAGTGATATTGGCCTGTAGTTTTCGTTTTTGTGTGTGTTGTCTTTGTCTGGTTTTGATATCAGGTTGATGGTGACCTCATAGAATGAGTTTGGAAATGTTCCTGCCTCTGCAGTTTTTTGAAAGACTTTTAGAAGGATAGGTGTTAGCTCTTCTCTAAATGTTTGATAGAATTCACCTGTGAAGCCATCTGGTCCTAAGCTTTTGTTTTTTGGGAGATTTTTGATCACAGCTTCAGTTTCAGTGGTTGTAATTGGGTTTTTCATAATTTCTATTTCTTCCTGGTTGTCTTGAAAGATTGTACTTTTCTAAGAATCTGTCCATTTCTTCCAGGTTATCCATTTTATTGCCAAATAGATGTTCATAATAATCTCTTATAATACTTTTTATTTCTGCATTGTCTGTTGTAATTTCTCTTTTTTTCATTTCTCATTTTGCTGATTTGATTCTTCTCTATTTTTTTCCTGATGACTCTGGCTATAGGTCTGTCAATTTTGTTTATCTTATCAAAGAACCAAATTTTAGTTCTATTAATCTTTACTCTTTTTCTGTTATTTCTTTTTCATTTATTTCTGCTCAGATCTTTATGATTTCTTTCCTTCTACTAATATTTGTTGTTGTTGCTATTTTTCTTCTTTTTTCAGTTCTTTTAGGAAATGTAGGCTGTCTATTTGGTGTTTTTCTTGTTTCTTGGGGTGGGATTGTATTGCTATAAACTTCCCTCTTAGGACTGCTTTTGCTGCATCCCATAGGTTTTGAGTTGTTGTGTTTTCATTGTCATTTGTTTCTAGAAATTTTTTGATTTCCCTTTTGATTTCTTCAGTAACCTGTTGGTTATTTATAAATGTGTTGTTTAATCTCTCTGTGTTTGTGTTTCTTACAGTTTTTTTTTCTTGTAATTGATATCTAGTCTCATAGCATTGTGGTCAGAAAAAATGCTTGATATGATTTCAATTTTCTTAAATTTACTGAGGTTTGATTTGTGGCCCAAGATGTGGTCTATCCTGGAGAACGTTCCATGTGCCCTTGAGAAGAAGGTACATTCTTCTGGATTTGGATGGAATGTCCTGAAGATATCAATGAGATCCATGTCATCTAATGTATCATTTAAGACTTGTGTTTCCTTATTAATTTTCTGATTTGGTGATCTGTCCATTGATGTGTGTAGGGTGTTAAAATCTCCTACTATTATTGTGTTAATGCCAATTTCTCTTATTATGTCTGTTGATGTTTTGTCTTATGTATTGAGGTGCTCCTATGTTGGGGGCATAAATATTTACAATTGCTGTGTCTTCCTCTTGGATTGATCCCTTGATCATTATGTGGTGTCCTTCTTTAACTCTTTATTTTAAGGTCTATTTTGTCTGATATTAGGATTTCTATTCCAGCTTACTTTTGCTTCTCATTTGCATGGAATATATATTTTTCCATCCTCTCAGTTTCAGTCTATATCTGTCTTGAGGTCTAAAGTGAGTTTCTTGTAGACTACATATATATGGGTCTTGTTTGTGTATCCATTCAGCCAGTCTGTGTCTTTTGGTTGGAACATTTAATCCATTTACATTAAAAGTAATTATTGATATATATGTTTTTATTGTCCTTTTCTTAATTGTTTTGGGTTGATTTTGTAGATCTTTTTTTCTTCTCTTGTATTTCTTGATTATATAAGTCCCTTTAACATTTATTGTAAAGCTGGTTTTGTGGTACTGAATTCTCTTAACTTTTGCTTGTCTTAAAACCTTTTAATTTCTCCATCAATTTTGAATGAGATCCCTTTCAGGTACATTAATCTTGGTTGTATATTTTTCCATTCTAGTACTTTAAATATATCCTGCCTTTCCCTTCTTGCCTGCAGAGTTTCTGCTGAAAGATCAGCTGTTGAGCATATGGAGTTTCCCTTGTATGTTGCTGGTTGCTTCTCCCTTGCTGCTTTTAATAGTCTCTTTGTGTTTAGTCTTTGTTCAATTCAGTTCAGTTTAGTCACTTAGTTGTGTCTAACTCTTTGTGACCCCAAGGACTGTAGCATGCCAGGCCTCCCTGTCCACCGCCAACTCCCTGAGTTTACTCAGACTCATATCCATTGAGTCAGTGATGCCATCCAACCATCTCATCCTCTGTCATCCCCTTATCCTCTCACCTTCAATCTTTCCCAGCCAACATCAGGGTCTTTTCAAATGTGTCAGCTCTTCGCATCAGGTGGCCAAAGTATTAAAGTTTCAGCTTAAACATCAGTCCTTCCAATGAACACCCAGGACTGATCACCTTTAGGATGGACTGATTGGATCTCCTTGAAGTCCAAGGGACTCTTTATAGTCCAACTCTTGCATCCATACATAACTACTGGAAAAACCATAGCATTGACTAGATGGACCTTTGTTGGCAAAGTAATGTCTCTGCTTTTTAATATTCTGTCTAGGTTAATCATTGCTTTTCTGCCAAAGAGTAAGCGTCTTTTAATTTCATGGCTGCAATCACCGTCTGCAGTGATTTTGGAGCCCCCCCCCCCAAAAAAGTCTGCCACTGTTTCCACTGTTTCCCCATCTATTGCCATGAAGTGAAGGGACTGGATGCCATGATCTTAATTTTCTGAATGTTGAGCTTTAAGCCAACTTTTTTCACTCTCCTCTTTCACGTTCATCAAGAAGCTCTTTATTTCTTCTTCAATTTCTGCCAGAAGAGTGGTGTCATCTGCATATCTGAGGTGGCAGGAGAAATGATGTGGCTGGAACCAGTGAGAAATGATCTGGAGAAGGAAGACAAAGCCTTCGTCATCAGAATCTTAACCCCTACCTGGAATTTTGGATTTTATTCTGAAGATAATAAAGAGCCACAGAAAGTAGGGGAAGTTGTATGAACATTTCTGCTTTACAGCTGGGGACTATACACAGGGGTTTCAAATCCATGAGGATCATGAAATTCAATGAAATGTCCCATACTACCAAGTTATCTTAGCAAAATAGCGTCAAGTAGAATGGAAAAGAAAGCTTTAAAATGCAGTGTAAGTAGTATAAGTAAGTATTGTTTTGTGAAATGTGTGTATTATAATAGATCACAAAATCAGTTTTTCCTAAAGAGGGCTATGATCAAAATAATTTAACAAGCAGTGTTTTAGAAAGATAATTTCAGCAGCTGAAGGCAGTGAGACCAGATAGGAGATTGTTACTATAACCAATAATAAATGTGGAAAAAAGATGGGCTGTTCGAAATCTGTAAGACCATGGAAAGGACCGGCATTTCATTTCTCTGACATTTCTGAAGTAGGTAAAGCAACCAGACTTTCTATTGTACACACCTGAAATAAGAACAGCTCCTTCTTTATATCCAACATTGCTTTTGCCATTTTTCCCTATTTGAGATGATATCATTCCATTTCTACATGAAAATTCATTATTCAAAGGACAGTTAAAATGGAGCTTTTCCCATGAAATATTCCAAGTCTCCCCATCTAGACATAACCCAGGATCAATCCTTTCTCTTTTATCACAGTCACTAAGGCAACATGTACCATGAATCACTTTTTATCACTTTCCAGTCTGTTATTAATCAATGCTATTTGGAAATGGCTTGTTTTATTGTTAGCCTTTTTATTTCTTCTTCATCTCCTCTCTTATAGAATGTTAGATGATTGAGGGCAAGGTGGAGACTTCCTGTTCACTGTCTACAGGACTAGAAGAGAGGCTGACAGTGGTGAAAGACTGAATAAAAAGTTATTGATAGTGAATGAACTAGTCTCTTACTAACCTGAAAGAACTTGAGGCAGAATTGATGTGTGACGAGCACCTGATTCCACAAAATTTACTTCATCATCACACCCCCGTATCCTCATTCTGGTTCCTGTAGTTCCCATTCCACCAAAATGTTTCTTTAAATAGAACAGACAAAAAGAGTGAAAATCAATGTTAATATTAAGTAGATTTCATTTTGAAAATTTTATTTGGTTTAAAAATAAACTGTGGTCATTTTCTTACTCCCTGCTAAATGATTCCATATATAATATATATCTCACCTCTATTATATTTATAGAACAGCAGCATCTTTTATTCTGTGACTTTAGGAAATTTTCCCAATGTGAATTCAATGAGTCAATGGGGTGGGGGGAAGAAGGGCCCATATGTTTTAGAACTTCCAAAGGGGACAATGCTGTTGATGGTTCCAAGATTTCTGTCTCGGTGGTTTCTGGGAAGGTCTTCAACCCCTTAGTCACTTTTTCTTTTTCTTGTTTATTTTTAAGAAGCAAGCCAACAGAAGAACATGTTGAGTGGAGAACATTTAATTATAGGCTGTGGCTTTTTTTGAATTAAAATAATTAGCATTTTACCAAACATTTCACAATGCTCTTGTTTTTAAGGCTGACAACACTTCCTAATTTAAAAGTCAAACAAACCCAGCTTTTATTCAGTGAATAAATAAAGTTTTCTACTTAACCGTTTGTGCTCCATCTGTTGAGAGTTTTTAGAAACCTGGCTTGAGGAATAGGCCTTCCCTGGTGGCTCATTCAGTAAAGAATCTGCCTGCAATGCAGGAGACCTGGGTTTGATCCCTGGGTTGGGAAGATCACCTGGAGAAGGGCATGGCAACCCACTTCATTTTTCTTGCCTGGAGAATCCCATGGACAGAGGTGCCTGGTGGGCTACCGTCTATGGGGTCAAAAAGATTTGGATATGACTGAGTGACTGACACACACATACAGATTCAACAGGATATTCAGCAAAACAGTGGGATCCCTAAAAAGTCAAGTGCAGGCTAAAATCAGAGACTTTTCAGCACTGAGACACAGGTACACTAAATCTAGAGTCCATGCTAATGACTGATGGAAAAATTTAAATGACTGTGTAAGCCGACCATATACAATGATCCAGATCTCCCTTTGGGTTGATCGCTACTATATTATGTCATAATGAGGTTTAGAAGGGGGAAACAATTACTGGAATCCAGAGATCTGGACTCTAGTTACTATTTATTGTAAATTAGTTGCACAATAACTAGAGGACTCTAACCAAACCAAATAGGAAATATATATATATATATCTCATCTGAATTAGAGGATGTTAAGGAAGCAAAATAATTATCCCCATACCCTTCTAGGTTCATGATGTAATATCTGTCTTATATTACATCATTTGTAATATAAGACAGATAGTCAGGAAAGAAACAACAAGTTTAATAACACGTATATCTCCTATATACACTGGAGATACCCAGGAAAACCGAATAATCCCTGATGGCCCAAGTCACCATCTCCAACAAAAGACATAAGAAGGTGTTGGGAGGTAACCAGGCAAAGCAGAGTAAACAAGAGTGTGGCTATTTTGCAGATTTAAGTACTAGCCTTCTCCTTGATAAGAATTTCTGGAAGTGGAGTCATTCTCTTAATGGTATAGAAAAGAAGACACCCTAACAAATGGAGACTTCCTTTATAAATGCAAATGTTTCTTGAAAATGATACCTTGGTTCCCTTTACAGAGCTTTCCAAAAATAATCAGTGGGAAAGGGAAGAACTCGGAGTCTGTGATTAGTAGATGCAAACTATTATATATAGAATGGATAAAAAACAAGTTCCTACTGTATAGCGAGATGAACTATATTCAATATCCTGTAATACAGCATAATGGAAAAGAATATGAAATAGAATATATGTACATGTATAAACGAATTACTTTGCTACACAGCAGAAAATCACACCACATTGTAAATCATATGTAATGTTTTTAATAAAACTTTTTTAAAAAAGTCTAAAATAATCTTTATGCCAAAGAGGCATATTTTGCTGTAACTGATTCCAAAATTTTGGCTCTCTATATACCATTGCCAAACAGAAATATAGAGAAAGAGTTATGGAAGAGAAAGAGTGGCTTTATTACTATGCCAGGCAAAGGGAAACGCAGTAGTCTAGCACCTCAAGAACTGTGCATACCTCCTTGGTAAATTTTGTTGTTCAGTCACTAAGTAATGTCTGACTTTTTGTGACCCCCATGAACTGCAGCATGCCAGCCTCCTATGTTCTCTACTATCTCCTGGAGTTCACTCAAATTCATGTCCACTGAGTTGGTGATATTATCTACTCATCTCATCCTCTGTCATCCTCTTCTCCTCCTGCCTTCAGTCTTTCCCAGCATCAGGGTCTTCTCCAATGAATTGGCTCTTCCCATCAGGTAGCCAAAGTATTGGAGCTTCTTCAGCTCCAGCATCAGTCCTTCCAATGAATATTTAGGGTTGATTTCATTTACGATTGACTGGTTTGATCTCCTTGAAGTTTAAGGGACTTTCAAGAGTTTTCTCCAACACCATGATTTGAAAGCATCAATTCTGCAGCATTGAACTGGAAAAACCATAGCTTTGATGATACAGATCTTTGTCAGCAAAGTGATGTCTCTGTTTTTTAATTCACTCTCTTGCTTTGTATAGTTTTCCTTCTAAGGCACACACATCTTTTAATTTCATGGCTACAGTCACCATCCAAAGTGATTTTGGAGCCCAAGAAAATAAAATATACCACTATTTCTGCTTTTCACCCTTCTATTTGCCATGAAGTGATGGCACGGGATGCCATGATTTTAGTTTTTTTTTTCTCCCTTTTACTGTTTTTGCCATACAATGCCATGATATCACTATGGGTTTACATATGCTCCCCCTCCAGAAACCCCTCCCTCCCCCGGGGAAATCTCGATGCACCAGCCCCGAGAATCAATCCTGGGCTGGCGATTGATTAGACATATGATAATTAACATGTTTCAATGCCATTCTCCCATATCATCCCACCCTTGCCCTCTTCCACAGAGTCCACGAGTCAGTTCTATACATCTGCATTCCTTTTGCTGTCTCGCATGTTGGGTTCTCGTTACTGTCTTTCTAAATTCCATATATATATGTGTTAATATACTGTATTGTTGTTTTTGCTTCTGGCTTACTTCACTCTGGATAATGGGCTCCAGTTCAGTCCATCTGAGTAGAACTGATTCAAATGAATTTTTTTTAATGCTGAGTAATATTCCATTGTGTATATGTACCACAGCTTTCTTATCCATTCGTCAGTTGATGGGCATCTAGGTTGCTTCCATGTCCTGGCTATTGTAAACAATGCAGCGATGAACATTGGAGTACACGTGGCTCTTTCAATTCTGGTTTCCTCGGTGTATATGCCCAGCAGTGGGATTGCTGAGTCATATGGCAGGACTATTTGCAGCTTTTTAAGGAACCTCCATACTGTTTTCCATAGTGGCTGTACTAGTTTGCATTCCCACCAACAGTGTAGGAAAGTTGCCTTTTCTCCACATCCTTTCCAGCATTTATTGCTTGTAGATTTTTGGATTGCAGCCATTCTGATTGGTGTAAAGTGATACCTCATTGTGGTTTTGATTTGCATTTCTCTGATAATGAGTGATGTTGAGCATCTTTTCATGTGTTTGTTAGCCATTTTTATGTCTTCTTTGGAAAAATGTCTGTTAAGTTCTTTGGTCCACTTTTTGATTGGGTCGTTTATTTTTCTAGAATGGAGCTGCAGGAGTTGCTTGTATATTTTTGAGATTAATTGTTTGTCCGTTGCTTCATTGGCTATTATTTTCTCCCATTCTGAAGGCTGTCTTTTCACCTTGCTTATAGTTTCCTTTGTTGTGCAGAAGCTTTTAATTTTAATTAGGTCCCATTTGTTTATTCGTGCTTTTATTTCCAATATTCTGGGAGGTGGGTCATGTAGGATCCCGCTTTGGTTTATGTCAGAGAGTGTTTTGCCTATGTTATCCTCTAGGAGTTTTATACTTTCTGGTCTTATGCTTAGATCTTTGATCCATTTTGAGTTTATCTTTGTGTATGGTGTTATAAAGTGTTCTAGTTTCATTCTTTTACAAGTGGCTGTCCAGTTTTCCCAGCACCACTTGTTAAAGAGGTTGTCTTTTCTCCATTGTATATTCTTGCCTCCTTTGTCAAAGATAAGGTGTCCATAGATGCGTGGATTTATCTCTAGGCTTTCTATTCTGTTCCATTGATCTATACTTCTGTCTTTGTGCCAGTACCATACTGTCTTAATGACTGTGGATCTGTAGTTATAGCCTAAAGTCAGGTAGGTAGATTCCACCAGTTCCATTCTTCTTTCTCAAGCTTGCTTTGGCTATATGAGGTTTTTTGTATTTCCATAAGAATTGAGAAATTATTTGTTCTAATTCTTTAAAGAAGACCTCTGGTAGCTTGATAGGAATTGCATTGAATCTATAGATTGCTTTGGGTAGTATACTCATTTTCACTATATTGATTCTTCCAATCCACGAACATGGCACATTTCTCCATCTGTTTGTGTCCTCTTTGATTTCTTTCATCAGTGTTTTATAGTTTTCTATATACAAGTCTTTTGATTCTTTAGGTAGAAATACTCCTAAGTATTTTATTCTTTTTGTTTCGATGGTGAATGGAATTGTTTCCTTAATTTCTCTTTCTGATTTCTCACTGTTAGTGTATAGGAATGCCAGGGATTTCTGTGTGTTGATTTTGTATCCTGAAACTTTGCTATATTCATTGATTAGCTCTAGTAATTTTCTCGTAGAGTCTTTAGGGTTTTCAATATAGAGGATCATGTCATC
>ML660200.1:0-87425 GCA_007570785.1 Antilocapra americana | reverse complement strand
AGGTTTTCTCCTGTAGTTGATATCTAATCTCACTGCATTGTGGTCAGAAAAGATGCTTGGGATGATTTCAATATTTTTGAATTTATCAAGGTTAGATTTATGGCCCAGGATGTGATCTATCCTGGAGAAGGTCCCGTGTGCACTTGAGAAAAAGGTGAAATTCCTTGTTTTGGGGTGGAATGACCTATAGATATCAATTAGGTCTAGTTGGTCTATTGTTTCATTTAAAGTTTGAATTTCCTTGTTACTTTTCTGTCTAGTTGATCTATTCATTGGTGTGAGTGGTGTATTAAAGTCTCCCACTATTATTGTGTTGTTGTTAATTTCCCCTTTCATACTTGTTAGCATTTGCCTTACATATTGTGGAGCTCCTATGTTAGGTGCATAAATATTTATAATTGTTATTTCTTCTTCCTGGATTGATCCTTTGATCATTATGTAATGTCCATCTTTATCTCTTTTCACTGCCTTTATTTTAAAGTCTACTTTATCTGATATGAGTATTGCCACTCCTGCTTTCTTTTGGTCTTTATTCGCATGGAATATCTTTTTCCAGCCTTTAACTTTCAGTCTATATGTGTCCCTAGGTTTGAGGTGGGTCTCTTGTAGACAACATATATAGGGGTCTTGTTTCTGTATCCAACTGGCCAATCTTTGTCTTTTGGTTGGGGCATTCAGCCCGTTTACATTTAAGGTAATTATTGATAAGTATGATCCCGTTGCCATTTATTTTATTGTTTTGGATTTGAGATTATCTATCCCATCCGTGTTTCCTATCTAGGCAAGTTCCTTTAGCATTCGTTGGAGGGCTGGTTTGGTGTTGCTGAATTCTCTCAGTTTCTGCTTGTCTGAGAAACTTTTGAATTCTCCTTCAAATTTGAATGAGATCCTTGCTGGGTACAGTAATCGGGGTTGTAGATTGTTTTCTTCCATGACTTTAAATATGTTTTGCCATTCCCTTCTGGCCTGAAGCGTTTCTATTGAGAGATCAGCTGTTATCCTTATGGGTTTCCCCTTGTGAGTTATTTTTTGTTTCTCCTTTGCTGCTTTTAAAATTTGCTCTTTATATTTGATATTTGTTAATTTGATTAATATGTGTCTTGGGGTGTTCCGCTTGGGTTCATTCTATTTGGGACTCTCTGTGTTTCTTGGACCTGAGTGGCTATTTGCTTTCCCAATTTTTTAATGTTGAGTTTCAAATCAGCTTGTTCATTCTCCTCTTTCACCTTAATCAAGGTGTTCTTTAGTTCCTCTTTACTTTCTGCCATTAGAGGGGTGTCTTCTGCGTATCTGGGGTTTTTGATATTTCTCCTGGCAATATCAGGATTACAGCTTGTGATTCATCCATCTCAGCATTTTGCATGATGTACTCTGCATACAAGTTAAATAAGTAGGGTGACAATATACAAACTTGTACTCCTTTCCCAAGTTTGAGTCAGTCTGTTGTTCCATGTCCAGTTCTAACTGTTGCTTCTTGACCTGCATACAAGCTTCTCAGGAGATAGAGAAGGTGATCTGGTGCATGCAGGCATGCTTAGTTTCTCAGTCATGTCTAATTCTTTCCAAGCCCTTGGGCCATTCAGGGATGGCCCAGAGAAGAATATTTCCATGAGTTCCCTTTCCTACACCAGTGGATCTTCCTGACCCAGGGATTGAACTGGAGTCTCCTGCACCTCCTACATTGGCCAGCTGATTCTTTTACTACTAAGCCTCCTAGATAGCCATTCCTTGGTGAATAGGAAGAGGTAATATATTCAGGCAGGGCTTTTTGATAAGGGTCAAGGCCTGTGACAATCTTCCATTGTTCCTTCTTCTGCAAAGTTTCAAAAGGCTGAAGTTTCTGAGAAGATTAGTAGGTCTTCCTATTGATGAGTCTCTAATCTTTAATCAAGTGTTTAATCTTGCCCCAGGTGGTTTGTTACTGCTCCTCCCTCGATTACCAAAATATACTACATTTTGGAACTCTGACAAGGTCATGGAAGCTGGAGTTTTGCCTATAAGAAATAGGGGACAAAAAGCTTCCATGCCCAGGAACCCCACAGGGCTCTGCTCCACATCACAATCAATTCTGCTCCCCTTCAAGGAACTAAAGACAAATTTGAGATTAAATCCTATCTCTGCTGCTTACCATCCTTGTAATCCAATTTTCTGCTGATGGGTAGGACTGTGTTACCTCCTTGTATTTGGTCCTGAGGCCAAACTATGGTAAGGGTAGTGATGACCTCCTCCAGAAGGACTCATACCAGCATGCCATGCTTCCCAGGACTGCTGCAGTAAGTGTCCCTGACCCTATGGCTGGCCACAGTCAACCCGTGGAGACTTGCAAACACTCACAGGCAAGCCTGACTCAGTCTCTTGTGCAGTCACTGCTCCTTTCTCCTAGGTCCTGGTGCACACAAAGTTTTGTTTGTGCCCTCCAAGAATTTCTGTTTCCCTAGTCCTGTGGAAGATCTGTAATCAAATACCACTGGACTTCAAATTTCATACAAAGACAGGCACAATAAAGGACCTAACAGAAAAGATATTGAAAAGAGCTGACAAGAATACACAGAAAAGCTATACAGAAAAGATCTTAATGACCCAGATAACCATGATGGTGTGATCACTCTAGGGCCAGACATCCCGGAATGTGAAGTCAAGTGGGTCTTAGGAAGCATCACTATGAACAAAGCTAGTGAACAAAGCTATATGATGAAATTCCAGTCAAGCTACTTCAAATCCTAAAAGATGATGCTGTGAAAGTGCTGCACTCAATATGCTGGCAAATTTAGAAAACTCATCAGTGGCCACAACTGGAAAAGTTCAGTTTTCATTCCAATTCCAAAGAAGGACAAAGACAAAAGATGTTCAAACTACTGCACAATTGCACTCATTTCACATACTAGCAAGCTAATGTTCTAAATCCTTCAATCTAGGCTTCAACGGTATGTGAACTGAGAACTTCCAGATGTTCAAGATGGATTTGGAAAAGGCACAGAAACTAGAACACTTTCTAACACCATACACAAAAATAAACTCAAAATGGATCAAAGAGCTAATCATAAGACCAGAAACTATAAAACTCCTAGAGGATAACATAGGCAAAACACTCTCTGACATAAACCAAAGCGGGATCCTACATGACCCACCTCCCAGATTATTGGAAATAAAAGCACGTATAAACAAATGGGACCTAATTAAAATTAAAAGCTTCTGCACAACAAAGGAAACTGTAAGCAAGGTGAAAAGACAGCTTTCAGAATGGGAGAAAATAATAGCCAATGAAGCAACGGACAAACAATTAATCTCAAAAATATACAAGCAACTCCTGCAGCTCCATTCTAGAAAAATGAAAGAGCCAATCAAAAAGTGGGCCAAAGAACTTAACAGACATTTCTCCAAAGAAGACATAAAAATGGCTAACAAACACATGAAAAGATGTTCAACATCACTCATTATCAGAGAAATGCAAATCAAAACCACAATGAGGTATCACTTTACACCAGTCAGAATGGCTGCCATCCAAAAATCTACAAGCAATAAATGCTGGAGAGGATGTGGAGAAAAGGGAACCCTCTTACACTGTTGGTGGGAATGCAAACTAGTACAGCCACTATGGAAAACAGTGTGGAGATTCCTTAAAAAGCTGCAAATAGAACTGCCATATGACCCAGCAATCCCACTGCTGGGCATATACACCGAGGAAACCAGAATTGAAAGAGCCACATGTACCCCAATGTTCATTGATGCATTGTTTACAATAGCCAGGACATGGAAGCAACCTAGATGCCCATCAACTGACGAATGGATAAGAAAGCTGTGGTACATATACACAATGGAATATTACTCAGCATTAAAAAAAAAAATTCATTTGAATCAGTTCTACTCAGGTGGATGGAACTGGAGCCCATTATCCAGAGTGAAGTAAGCCAGAAGGAAAAACAACAATACAGTATATTAACACATATATATGGAATTTAGAAAGATGGTAATGAGAACCCTGCATGAGAGACAGCAAAAGGAACGCAGATGTATAGAACGGACACATGGACTCTGTGGAAGAGGGCAAGGGTGGGATGATATGGGAAAATGGCATTGAAACATGTTAATTATCATATGTGAAATCAATCGCCAGCCCAGTGCTGATGCTCGGGGCTGGTGCACTGGGATATCCCACGGGGAGGGAGTCGGGAGTGGGGAGAGATGGGGGTTCTAGAGGGGGAGCATGTGTAGATCCATGGCGGTTTCATGTTACTGTATGGCAAAACCAAGACAATAAAGTAAAGAAAATTAAAAAAAAAAAAGAAAAGAAAAGGCACAGAAACCAGAGATCAAATTGTCAGCATCCATTGGATCATAGAAAAGGCAAGAGAATTCCAGAAAAACATCTACTGTCTCATTGACTATGGTTAAGCCTTTGACTGAGTGGAACACAATAAACTGTGGGAAATTCTTAAAGAT
Source organism: Antilocapra americana (assembly GCA_007570785.1). Lineage (NCBI taxonomy): Eukaryota > Metazoa > Chordata > Mammalia > Artiodactyla > Antilocapridae > Antilocapra > Antilocapra americana. Next base: position 82,985 of record ML660200.1, on the reverse strand, counting down.
ATGGGGATACCAGACCACCTTACCTGCCTCCTGAGAAACCTGTATGCAAGTCAAGAAGCAATAGTTAGAACTGGACATGGAACAACAGACTGACTCAAACTTGGGAAACAAGTACATCAAGGTTGTATATTGACATGCTGCTTATTTAACTTCTATGCAGAGTACATCATGCAAAATGCCAGATTGGATGAAGCACAAGCTGGAATCAAGATTGCAGGGAGGAATATCAATAATCAGTTATACAGATGACACCACTCTTATGGCAGAAAGGCAAGAGGAACCAGAGGCTCTTGATAAAGGTGAAAGAGGAGAGTGAAAAAGCTGGCCTAAAACTCAACCTCAACATTCAAAAAATAAAGATGATGGCATTTTGTCCCATCACTTTATGGCAAATAGATGGGGAAACAATGGAAACAGTGACAGATTTAATTTTCTTGGGCTCCAAAATCACTGTAGATGGTGACTGCATCCATGAAATTAAAAGATCTTGCTCCTTGGAAGAAAAACTATCATAAATCTAGACAGTGTATTAAAAAGCAAAGACATTGCTTTACCAGCATAAGTCCATATAGTCAAGACTATGGCTTTTCCAGTAGTCAGGTATATATATGAGAGCTGGACCATAAAGACGGCTGAGCACTGAAGAATTGATGCTTTCAAACTGTGGTGTTGGAGAAGACTTTCGAGAGTCCCTTAGACAGCAAGGAGATCAAACCAGTAAATCATAAAGGAAATGAACCTTGAATGTTCATTGGAAAGACTGATGCTGAAGCTGAAACTCTAATACTTTGGCCACCGGATGCAAAAAACTGACTCATTAGAAAAGACCCTAATGATGGGAAAGATTGAAGGCAGGAGGAGAAGGGAACGATAGAGGATGAGATGGTTAGATGGCATCACTGACTCAATGGACATGAGTTTGGGTAAACTCCAGAGTTGGTGATGAACAAGGAGCCCTGGCGTGCTGTGGTTCATGGGGTCACAAAGAGTTGGACACGACTGAGTGACTGAACTGAACTGAACTGAGAATCAAAAATTTTAGGAGCAGTAGTAGAGAAGTTAAGAGTTAATTCAGGTACAAAATCTTTTTGAATCACTTTGCTGTACACTTGAATCTAAAACAAAATTATAAATTAACTATGCTTTGACTAAGAAGAAATATACCTGATTTAAAATATAGTCTATGTTTCAATAAAGCACATTTGTTGCTTCTAAAAACATTGAAAATATATGCACCAAATACCTGTGAGGCTTAGGAAAGAGAAAGAAGCCATCTTCTGGAACTGGCAACAGAGATCAGGGAGAATATTTACCCCAGGCCTTGCAAAATAAGAAGAGTATCATCTCTTGATAGTATTACAAGGAGGGGTATGACCACAGGGGAGAGATAGGTTAGTAGAAGAGAAGGCAAAGAAGATATTCAGTGAAGTGGTTGAATGTATAATATTCAGATTTTATTCTTCCTAAAGAGCTTTAATTCCAGAAGAAGTATTTTGAGGAGTCTGATAGGAAATAGAGCTTGAATCCAATTAGTGGACTTACAGCCTAGAAGACGGAAGAACATTTCTTAGACTTACCTCAGAAAGAGAGACTGCAAGGAACTACACTAACATTCTTTGAGGGAGGGGCAGACATCAGTTCAAATGATCATTTCCTTTTTGGAGAGGGTCACTTGGTTCATTTGCAGTGGTACAGTAGGTAGTGTTGAAAGAAGGAAGGGTGACTCTGTGTGCTTCCCATAAATCCAGCTATGAACATTGTTGACACCAGGAAATGAGACTGGGACAGCAAACTGAAGTCATGGAAAGAGGTTTAGACTTAGTGTTTGAAATTAGGGTGCTGCAGTAGGTTGAATGGTGACTCCTCCTCCCCAAATTATATGTCCATGCCCTAATCACAGAGCCTGGGAACATGACCCTGTTTAGGGGAAAAAAATTCTTACAGGCATCATTAAGTTGAGGAACTTAAGTTGAGATCATTCTATATGTGTGGGCCCTGAGTCCAATAAGTCTGCATAGCACAAGGGAAAACAGACACACAGAGAAGGTTTTGTGAAGACAAGCAGAGAGTGGAGTGATTCAGCTTCAAGCCAAGGAATGGTAAGGACTGCCAGCAGTCACCAAAAGTTAGGAGAAAGTCATGAGATGGATTCTCTGGCAAAGTCTCTAGGGAGAACAAAACAAACACCATGATTTCATATTTAACCTCCAGAAGGTAAAAAGAATAACTTCTGTTCCTTTAAGCCACCAAATTTCTGGTAATTTGTTATGAAAGTCCTAGGAAACAATAGGGTGACATACATGAACATACATGGCTTTTTACACTTTTAAATTAATTCTCGAAGAGATTTGTCAGCAGCTTGGCATCTCTTCAGCCTAGAAGTGTTTATTTAGCTGATATAAAAAGACCTTAAGTGTAATACTGAGTGCCATTAAAGTACAGTGTTAGAAATTATTTCATCCTAATGAATGAGGAAAGATACTAGAATGAATGAGTTAAACAAGGAGGAAAAAGTGTGTGAAAGAGAACATACCAACTGCTTCACTAGAAGATCTAACTCAAGGACAGGTCTTTGTTGCTATAGGACTCTTCGCACATGAGACCAGCAAGAACTAACTGACTGAGATATCCTGGGGTGTTGAGGGACAAGGCATTTTGGTATGACCTGACTTTGTGCCTTGATCTAGAACAGCTCCCCCTGAATATCATAGAGGACAAAATAATGGAAGTCTGTAGAAATCCTCCTGAATTCTTTCTTTTTGTTCTTTTAATAATCATTCTGGTCATTTCCAGTTTTTTCCTCTAGGACATAAGAAGCTTCCTTAGTTTTGATCTTTTAAGGCAGATGCCATTGCTCTCTGGATCTATGTGTTGCTGCTTACAAGTATCAGCCTGATCTTGTCCACCTGGCAGATACTTCTTCTGGCTTCTCCATGCTGGGTGATGGAGAGCTGTATTACTCATTTGTATAGTCTTTTGACAAATATTGCATCTCTTACTCTAGATATAGAAAGTGCTTCAGAAAAAGTGTAGTCAGTGGATGAGAAAGATTGACATGACATTTTCATGTCAACATATGAAGAGCATGTGAATACAGGAATGCAATTTTAGAAAATAAAGTTACTTATGGAAAGAGACAAAAGGTGTGCTATTTAAATAGGGTAGTCAGGGACAAATTCTGATTGGGTGACATTAGAGCATAGACACACATTATAAGGCATGTGGGGGAGAATATTCTAGACGGAGATAAGAGCAGGTGAAAATCCCTTAGACAGAATGAACTTGGCATATCTGAGTGACAACAGGAAGATCAAGGAAGATGTTGTTTACTGAACCAAGAACAGAGATGATCTTAGTGAGACTGGATTTTTATTAAGTGGTATGGTTTTGTGTGGGAGTAGAACAGTGAGTAAGGCCACATAAACTGAATTCTGTTTTCAAAGTTTCACAATAGTTTTAGGGTAGAGAAGAGACAATAGGAAGACATGAGTGAGTTCTGGGAAACAACTTGACAGGGCTTCTCAGTATTTGAGACAAGAAATGAGAGATACCAAAAAAAAGAAAAAGAAAAAGAAGAAATCAAGGTAATCTCCAAGGCTCTTGATTGAACAATTGGGTGTACATTAATGACATTTACTGAGATAAGGAAGACTAGAAAATAATCATATTGAGAAAGAAGGTGGGGAAAAATAGTTCTGTTTTTAGATATTTAAATTTTCAATCTATCTCAGATAGTTTAGTGACACATTGCATAGGCAGAGAGAAATATGAATCCGATGCTTAGGACAGAGATTGAAGCTGGGATTTGGTGTTTATAATCATAAATTAGAATGAGCTAAACTAGGCAGTAAGTGAAAGATGAAATATCCATGCTGACATGTAGGAATGACAAAGGGGTCTGAAAAGTCTTCAAATCTATAAAATAAAAAAAGTGCTGCTGCAACACAAAGCATCCTTCCTTGCAAAATGGATGGACACCTGTAAGATGGTATCAAAGGCCAATAAAAACTTTATCAATTGAAACTGTCTTTTGGTTCCCTTCCAGTCACATTGGGACACTGGGTCAACTTACTACTCTTTAGTGACTTGTGGGGTGTGTATGTGTCTGTGTGTCTATGTATGTGAACTATCTGCATATGGATGACAGCTTTTGATTAAGAAATGCATTTAAACTAGTTATTTTTTTCCTCATTGTAAAGTATTCTTCCTGAAATCCTCTACTAAGAAACATTGAGGCCACAAGTCTTTCAAAGAGATCTTGAGACTATTGTGTCCTAGCATCAGGACAGGTCTCCTGCCATCATCACATGGCAGGTCTCCATAAATCTTTAACCAGTTAATGAAAGAATGGAATAAATGAAGATGTAGTTGAGAGGAAGAGAAACACACCCGAACAGAAATCTGAAAGAAACAGCTATTGGGGTAGAACCGAGACAGAGCAGTATCAAGAAAGCCAAAGAATAGAGAATTCTAAGAATTTAGAAATGGTTTACTACATCAAATGAGGGAGAGGAATTCGGTTCACAAGGAATCAACATCCCTGGTTCATTGCTGACCTTGATGAGAACAATTTTAATATCAATAGCATATATGAGAATGCTAGGGAACTCAGAGGAGCAGGCTTCCTGGAAGAAGTGATATTAGGCTTGAATCTTAAATAACCAATAAGGGTTTTCCTGAAAAGTAAGAGAGGATTCAGCATATTAGTTAATATTTTTAAGCACTTTGTATCTTGTTCCTCAACTAATCCTTGACAACTCTATCTCCTGTGAACCTCATAAACAGTACCTTACTTTAGTCAAGTGCTGATAATGACAAGACAACTTTTTGAACACATAAGTGTGCCGACCCTTTGTAAAGTACTATAGTTCACACAAAGGTGCTAGAAATACAGTCAAGTCTTCAGGATCCTTATGATGTATTTGTAAATGGAAAATAAATCAAGTTGACTTAGAGATTATTTGTCTGGCCCTATATTCTGCTTTAAGGGCCCAGAGATAAAACTTATGTTTTTCACGGCTTCATGGTGCTTAACACATAGGTTAGTAGACAATTACTGTTTCATATGATAAATGATATGAGTACAAAGGGTTCTGGGTACAAAGAGGAAAGATATCTAACCTAGCTCAGGAAGAGGTCATGGAAAGCACAGAAGAACTAGTAAACTTTGAGCTCAGTCTTATGGAAGACACTATCTATGAACTCATCTGAGTAAAGTAGAATCTCCTACAAGGGTTAATGCACACACCTGAAGGAGGAAATTGCATTTGAGTATTTAGAATAAATACCTGAAAAGTAAGATAGGTGGGTGAAAGCAATGAGAAAAAAAAGCCTAGAAAGGGTGAATTTTGGCTGGAAATTCATGTCATCATATTATTCAGAAGACTGTGATTTTCTAACCTTTGAATGATGCCATATTTCTTAGTGAGCCTTCAAATACCATCATCTTTATTAACAGCTTATACAAACCCACTAGTACGTTGTAGTTCTGCTTCAGCACTTCTGGATCCCAAACGGTCATCATCAGTCATTTCAAGGCCTTAGCTTATTTTATTTATGAATTGCTTCAATAAACACAATATTCCTACATGGAATTTAATGTAAAATTCTGTCAGTGATTACTATTCAACATGTGGCCTCTAATCTCCTCTGTACCCCAAGGTACTTAATGAGCACTCATTCAACCAGAATTTATTGAGCACTTGCTACATGACTGGAACTGGGCCAGGTCCTTTAGAGCAATGTTTCTGAACTTATATTTTCTTTGACTGAATATTAATATCATCCTTCTTTTAATATCAATAGAAATTTCAAAATTTTCTTAAAAACAATAGCATTTAATGGAATAAATACACTCATAGAGCAAATTAATTTTGGTCTAGAAAGGCATGAAGGCCTATCTCGGCTCATATAATGACTACAGAAAGAGAAGAATGAATCTGCTTGCTTGTGACAAGTTTTACCCTAAAATCAGGCATTCATTCAACATATATTTATCCAACCTCAAGTGTGTGCTGAGCATTGACCATATTTGGGATGTATCATTCAGAGCAACATGTTAAAAAAGAAAAACAAAACTGACAGAGTTTTTGTTCCAGGAGGTTCAGACAGATAGTATACACATGTATAGTAACTAAATGTATAATATATTTTAAGGTGAGAAGTACTATGGTAAAAAGTTAAGAGCTATGGGAGGGTTGGATGGGAGTTGCTGTTTTAAAGAGGGATGTAAACACCAGCTTTACTGAGGAGGTTACATTTGAGCAAAGAGTTGAAAAGATTCAACAAGATTCCTTTGGAGGTATCAAGGGAGGAGCACTCCAAGTACAGAACACAGCCAGCATGAAAGCCTTACAGTAGGAGTGGGCCAAGTGAGTAGAGGAACAGTAAGAAGGCCTGACACCCTGAAGAGAGTGGGATTAGTGTCAGCCAGAATGGAAGAAGTGTTGGGGGTGGGGAGAGATTCTGTGTGTGTGTGTGTGTGTGTGTGTGTGTGTGAGAGAGAGAGAGAGAGAGAGAGAGAGAGAGAGAGAGAGAGGAATTTTCAGTGAGCTACTTAAACAAAGATTACTAATGAAGTCTGTGGTACACTTATTAATGCAAATAATGGCCTCAAAAACACATTTAGAAGGATGCAGGACAATGGAATCAAATCTTTCACAAAGCTTCCCTTGAGTTCTTTCACCACAGACAATGCAGTGGTTGATTCCAGCGATGGATAAAGAGGGCCCTGGAGAGAGGCTACCTTTGTTCAAGCCCTGGCTCCATCACTTCTAGGCTAAGTTCTTTCCAGCATGTTCCTTAAACTTTCTGTGCCTCATTTCCTCATGGAAAAAGAAACACTAATCTTCCCATCATACTGATGCTGTGGGAATTAAGTGAGATAATATAGGTAAGACACTTGGAGGTTTTGAAGCTCAAGGTGGTTGATGGCAAAACTCCCTGTCAGACACATACTAAATTCTCAGTCGGTATCACCTATTATTGTAGGTGAGAAGAGAGTTTCCTTCATGTGTTTGGTGAAAAATTTTCACTCTGATGTCAGGAAAATATCTTCTGTGGACACAATAGATGAGATTTGGTATTTTCCTTCAAATCATTTTAAAGAGCTGTGTCCTTGAGAGTCTCATCATTCTGAGAAGATGAAGAGATGTTTTAGTACCAATTCTCAATGTTCATAGATATATTTTGGCTATAAATGGTTGAAGTATATCATAATGAACAAAAGTATCAGTATTTGTCCCCAAGGTTTTTATGTTCAGTGTATTCAAAGCTTCAAAAATATGTTTTTATTTGCTGAACATAGCTACAAAATACAACTCCAGGTAGTTAGAGCAAATGATTAAGTTTGCCTGCAATAGTTCAATTCCCATTGACCACTAATTGCCATATAATAGAGGAACTTTGGAATTGGTTTTCAAATTTGCACAGAGAAGGGCAAACGTTTTTCTCTATATTTGTTTTCAGTGTCACTGAATGACAGCTGTCCCAGCAAGGCTGAAGTCCTTTTGTCAACTAGCAGGCAGAGTTTTGGTTGTCACCACGGGGTACAGAATAATGGGGGGACTTTTAAAAACTTAAGTACACATGTAACTACACATTAATGTGTTTTGTTTTTCTTTTTATCTTTCTTTTCATTTTCTTTTGGAAATTCTCACTACCCTAGTAAGGCAAGACTGGCTCACAGTCAGAACATGAACTGTTCATTAATTTCAAACTCAACTTGTTCACTCCAGGACATTTGACACAACATTAAGGAAAAAAAAAAATCAGCTTTTATTAAAGTAGTATCTTAGGTTACAGAAAGCATCAATTATTCCGCATACTGTTGAGCACAATTCCTGTTATCAGTGGAGGTATTAAATTTAAAAAACAAAAGAGAGTGATAGTCATATGTTTGAAAAACATTGTTGCTCTCTTAACTATATTACAAATTTGGCACTTAACTAAAATATCTTTTAAAATTTGTAATCTGAGCATTATTTTTCCAAGCAGTTAGTCTGTGAGTTTTATAAGTTCTCCAGTGTTAATGATTTAAAATTTTTAAATAGTCTTTTTTATTTCTTAAAAACTTTCTTAGCTTTGAAAGTGAAAGTTGCTCAGTAGTGTCCAACTCTTTGCAACCCCATGGACTGTAGTCCACGGAGTTCTCCAGGCTAGAATATTGGAGTGGATAGCCTTTCCCTTCTCCAGGGGATCTTCCAAGATCAGGGCTGGAACCCAGGTCTCCCACACTGCAGGCAGATTCTTTACCAGCTGAGCCACAAGGGAAGCCCAAGAATACTGGAGTGGGTAGCCTATAGCTTTTCCAGCAGATCTTTCTGACCCAGGAGTTGAACCAGAGTCTCCTGCATTGCAGGTGGATTTTTTTTTTTTTTTACCAGCTATCAGGGAAGCCCAGACTTGAAACTGAACTGCCTTAAGCCAATGGGCTTTGGTGCCTGATATTATTTAGTTCAGTATTGCCTTCCTTCATGTGCAAGAAAAATGCTTTGTAAGAAAATGAATCAACCTACTAGATAAAAAACATATTTAAAAATATATAAGCATGTTTATTCAAATAATTTTAAGTCAAGAGCACTTGGGTCAGATTTAAGATATATAATACAGAAGAATTTCTACACTATCTCTTGTAATGTATATAATACAAACTAGAATGTACTGAAGCTTGGCATTGATCTTGATATTTTACCAAAATCAGGTATTTTAATTCTATTTTGGTCTTCAAAAGGCTGACCATCTACTTCAATGTAATTTTGATTCTATAGTCAGATACATTATCATCAATCTAAACACAATAAAGTCTTTAGTAACATTAATAACACATACCATTTGGGTTTGTTAATACCTAAATATTCTTTTTCAGATATAGGTCAGCTTCTACAGATAAGTTGAAGTGAACAATTTTCTGCCTGCTTTACACATAAAAAAATTTTCAGCTAGTTGAAGTATAAATGTATATTATCATTACAAGTTGATAAATTTAAATTTATGTTAAAAACCAATTAAACCTGTTAAATTTATGTTAAAAACCAATAAGAAATGCATCGGTGAGACCATTTTGTCCTGGGCACTTTTGGATTACAGATTCAATCTCCTTATTCATTTTTGGTTTCTGTTCATATATTATATTTCTTCTTGATTCATTCTTGATAGGTTGTTTGTTTCCAAGAATTTATCCATTTCTCTTTATTATCCAATAAACTGGTATATAATTGCTCACAGTTGTCTCTTGCAATCAAATTTTTATGGTATTGTTTATAGTCTTTCATTTCTAATTTTGAATCTTCTTTCTTTTCATCTGAATTAATCTACCTTAATTTTGTCAATTCTGTTTATCTTTTCAAAAAAGCAGCTTAATTTTGTTGATTTTTTTCATATTGTTTTTCTGCTCTATGCTCTATTTCCTTCCTTCTGCTAACTTCAGGTTTAGCTTTTTTTTTCCCCTCCCTTTTCTAGTTTTTTGAGGTATAAAATTTGTTATTAATTTAAGATCTTTCTTCTTTTTTAACATTGGCCTTTATAGCTACAAACCTCCCTCTTAGTACTGCTTTTGCTGCATCCTATAAGTTTTAATGGGGCTTCCCTAGTGGCACAGTGATAAAGAATCTGTCTGCCAATGTAGGAGATGTGGATTTGATCCCCAAGTTGGGAAGATCTGCTGGAGAGGAAATGGCAACCCACTCCAATATTATCACCTGGGCAATCTCTGGACAGAGGACTCTGGTGGGTTATTTTCCATGAGGTCACAGAAGTTGGACATGACTTAGTAACTAAAGGACAACACATAAATTTTGATATGTTATGTTTTGATTTTCATTTGTCTCAAAGTATTTTCTAATTTTCCTATAACTCCTTTTTTGACCTAATTGTTCTTCAGAATCCAGTTATTTAATTTTGACACATTTGTGAATTTTCCAGTTTCCCTCCTATTACTGATTTCTAGATTAATATTAATATCATTGTGATTGGAAAAAATATTTGGTATTATTTTTTATTACTTGGTATTAATGTTTAAAATTTTTTATGAATTATTTTGTGAATGAAAATGTCATCTACCCTAGAAAATGTACCACGGGCTCTTGAGAAATATCTGTTTTCTGTTGTTATTGGGTAAAATACTCTGCATATCTGTAAATCCATTTGGTCTATATGTTATTCAAGAAGCATTAACACTAAACCTTTTCCAAAAATTTGAGGAAGAGGGAATATTTTCAAGTCATTTTGTGAGATCTGCTACTACCTTGATGCCAAAGCCAGACTAAGATCATACAAGAAAAGAAAACTACAGGCTAATATCCCTGATGAACACAAATGCAAAAATCTTCAATTAGATAGTAGTAAACTGAATTCAACATCATTTTTAATAGATCATGCATAATTACCATGCAGAATTTATCCCTGGGATGCAAAGATAGTTCAAGATATACAAATCAATTAATGCGACACATCTCAACAGAATGAAAAATGAAAGTCAGATGACCATCTTAACTGATGTAGAAAAAGCATTTGACAAAAGTTAACATTCTTTAAGTATAAACATACTCAGTAAATTATGTATATGAGAAATTTACCTCAATATAATGAAAGCTTTTTATGAAAATCTCACAGCTATCATCATAAAATTTGGTTAAAAAAAATTTCCTCTAGGATCAAGGATGACTACTCTTACCACTCCAATTAAACATAGTACTAGAAATTTTACCCAGAGCAATTAGGCAAGAAAGGAATAAAAGGTTCCCAAATCAGAAAAGAAGATGTTAAATTATCTTTGTTTGGAGATGAAATTATCTTATTGCAGAAAATTCTAATTGTTGCACAAAAAATGTGAGATTAACAAATACATTCAGTAAAATAGCTGAACACAAAATTAACATATGAAAATCAGTTGCATTTGTATACATTAAGGGCACACTAGCCAAAAAGAAAATCAAGAAGACAATCTTATTTACAGTTAAAGTTAGAGTCACTCAGTCATGTCTGACTTTTCGTGACCCCATGGCTTCTATAGTCTATGGAATTCTCCAGGCCAGAATATTGGAGTGGGTAGCCTTTCCCTTCTCCAGGAGATCTTCCCAACACAGGGATCAAACTCAGGTCTTTCACATTGCAGGGGGATTCTTTACCAGTTGAGCCACAGGGGAAGCCCAACAATACTGGTGTGGATAGCCTATCCCTTCTCCAACAGATCTTCCCAACCTAGGAATCGAACCAGGGTCTTGTGATTACAGGAGAATTCTTTACCAAGTGAGCTATCAGGGCAGCCCTTATTTACAGTAACATAAAAATAAAATACTTAAGAATAAACTCAACTAAAGTGATAAAAGATTTGTACACTGAAAACTACTGTCAATTGGTGAACAAAGTTGAAGATACAAATATTAGGTTAGTGCAAATATAATTGTGATTTTGAACCATGAATTCTGAATGATTATATTAACAATTAGGTTCAAACATATCTTTATTAATCAAAATAGGAACCATTACAAGCAACATAATTTTTCCACTGAAAAAACAATTTATTCCTGTGACATGTAAATTTGAGCTTTGGGATTCAAAAAACTCTTGGAAAGCATTTTCTGCCTCCTGCTGGTTGTGGAAGCATTTTCCCTGCAAAAAGTTGTTGAGATGCTTGAAGAAGTGGTAGGTAGCTGGTTGGTAAGAGGCCAGGTGAATATGGCAGATGAGGCAAAACTTCCATAGTCCACTTCCTTCAAGTTCTGAAGCATTGGTTGTGCAACCTGTGGTTGGACATTGTTGTGGAGAATAGTTAGACCCTTTCCATTGACAAATGCTGGCTGTAGGCATTGCAGTTTTCAGCGCTTCTCATCTATTTGCTGTACCTTGGCCTGGAGAATCCTGTTTACAAAGGAGCCTGGTGGGCTACAGTTCATGGGGTCACAAAGAATTGGACACAGCTGCCGACTAACCCTTTCACTTTCACCGAGTTGCTGAGCGTACTTCTCAGATATAACCGTTTCGCCCAGGATTCAGAGAGCTGTAGTAGTCAAGAGCAGACCACCAAACAGTAGCCATGATCTTTCTTTGGTGCAAATTTGGCTTTGGTAAATGCTTTGGAACTTCTTCATATTCCAACCACTAAGCTTGTTGGCCCCAGTTGTTGCATGATATATACTTTTTGTCGCAAGTCACAATCCAATCATGAAATGGGTCGTTGTTGCAGAGGATAAGAGAAGACAACATTACAAACTGATGATTTTTTTTTTTTTCATCTTCAGTCAGCTCATGAGGTATCCACTGATTGAGCTTTTTCATCTTTCCAATTTGCTTCAAATGCTGATTGGCCATAAAATGGTCGACATTCAGTTCCTCAGCAATTTCTTGTATAGTTATAAGAGGGTAGCTTCAATTACTGCTCTCAATTGGCTGACCACTACACTCTTCGTCTTCAATGTTCTCATCTCTTTTGCAAAACTTCTTGAAGTGTCACTGCACTGTATGTTTGTTAGTAGTTCCTGGAACAAATGTGTTGTTGAGCTGTCTCCTCTGCTTTATGATCCATTTTGAACTCAAAAAGGAAAATTGTCCAAATTTGCTTTTTGCCTAATATCATTTCCATAGTATAAAATAAATATAAAGTACACAGCAAATTATAAGTCATTAGAAAAAATATCATAAGGCCAGAAATCTGCATTAAAATGGTGTATAACATAACTACATTTATTTAAGAATGTATTTCAATATCAAATGGCAAAGTTCAACAATGCGAAATCACAATTACTTTTGCACCAATCTAATACTAGGAAAGACACCTCCTGTTCATGGATTGACAGACTTAATAATTAAAATGCCCACACTACCAAGAGTGATCCAGATTGAAAGCAATTCTTTCAAAATCTGAATGACATCTTTTAATAGAAATAGAAAAATCCACTCTAAAGTTCACATGAAATCACAAAATTCCCTGCTAACCAAAGGAATCTTAAAAAATGAATAAAGATGGAAGCATTGCATTTCCTGATTTCAAAGTATATATAAGCTCATAGTAATTAAAGCAGTATGATGTAGGAATAAAACTGAACAAATAGAGTAATAATAGTGAAAGGCCAGAAATAAGCCCATACATATATGGTTAACTAATTTTGACAAGGATGCTTAGAATACAAAAGGAAGTAATTTCTTCAGCAAATTGTGTTTGGAAACTGGTTATCCACATGCAGAAAAATAAAACGGGACCCTTCTCTTATACCATGCAAAAAATTAAATCAAAATAGACTAGAGATTTAAACATAAGACTTAAAACTTGAAAACTCTTAGAAGAAAACATAGAGGAAAAATCTTCATGACACCAGTCTAGGAATGACTAATTGAATATGACACCAAAAGCCCAAGCAACAAAAGCTAAATTAGGTAAGTGGGTTTACAGTAAGCTAAAAAGCATGGGCACAGCAAAGGAAATAATCATCAGAGTAAAATGGCAACCTATAGGTGAAAATATTTGCAAACCATATATCTGATTAATGGTTGAAATCCATAATATATAATGCACTTCTACAACTCCACAACAACAAAAAATAATCCAATTAAAAATGAGCAAAGAAATGTACAGGTCATTAAAAAAAATGTTTAACAGGTTCATGAAAAGATGTTATACATCACTAATCCTCAGAGAAATGCAAGTCAAATCAAAGAAGATTTCACCTCACACCTATTATAATGACAACTGTAATTTTTTAAAATAAGAAGTACTGGTGATAATATGGAGAAATTGGAACTCTTATGTACTAATGGTGGTTATGTGAGATGGTGCAACCACTATGGAAAACAGCATGAAGTATACCCTATGGAATATTATTCAACCATGGCAAGGGAGGAAATCTTGCCATTTCTGACAGCATAGACATACCTTGAGGGCATTGTGCTAAGTGAAGTAAGTCAGTCTGAGAAGGAGAAATGCTCTTTGGGAAGGAGAAATGCTCTATTATTCAACTTATATGATGTATCTAAAAGAGTCAAATTTGTAGTGAGAGTGAGGAGAATGGTGGTTACCAGGGACTTGTGGGAGGAGGAATGGGAAGTTTCAGTTCAGACATTAAGTTTCAATTATACAAGATGATTAAGTTCTAGAGATCTACTATACAATATTGTGCCTATAGCTAACAATACTGTATTTGCACTTATACATTTGCTAAAATGGTGTAGTTCATGTTAATGGTTCTTCTTTTTTTAAATAGAGGTCGTTTAACATTTCTGTGCTGAACAGAACACATTTGAAGCAGAGTAGAACACAGGTTGGGAGTACATAAGGGAGGGGAGGGAGGGCCCCCTGCCTCTTGAGGTGTCTTGTGAAGCGGTACATGTGAGGGTTTCTTGGGAAATAGTCTAGGGAATCTTCTCAGCAAAGAAGTCTGGTCTGGGATGTCATAAGTACTGAATACACTCAATCCTTGCCCTTAAATCAGGGACCCCCTAGGGGATCTGTGTAGGGGGCCCAGTAATGGGGGCCTTAGTCCTTTTAACTGTTCTTAACACAATTAACAATAATAAAGAATAAATAAAAATTAGAAAGCAATGATGAATTCTCAGATAATTAAATAGCAACATAAACCAGGTTGTACCATAAACATTAAGGAAGAGTATGTTAAGTAGTGAATTCAGATATAATGTAACATATTTTTGGATTAACAAAATTTAGAAAAGATTGAAACATTATTAAAATGTGCTATACAATATATTAATAATACTTTTAAAAATTCTGGATAGATTATTCTTTTTCAGAAAATAATATACTGAGGTGAAATTAATACAACATAAAATTGACACTTTTTAAGTGAAAAATGGCCACCTGATGTGAAGAACTGACTCATTAGAAAAGACCCTGATACTTGAAAAGATTGAAGGTAGGAGAAGGGGATGACAGAGGATAAGATGGTTGGATGGCATCACCGACTTGATGGACAAGAGTTTGAGCAAGCTCTAGGGGTTGGTGATGGACAGGGAAGCCTGGTGTGCTGCAGTCCATGGGGTTGCAAAGACATGACTGAGTGACTGGACTGAACTGAAAGTGAAAAATTCAGTGATACTGATACATTTGCAAAATGTTTTACAGCCTCCACCTTTATGAAGTTTAAAAACATTTCCATTATGCTTATGCTAAAGTAGAACTCACTAACATTATAGTTTTTCCCTCTTCCCTCCTCCCCTCTTATCCTGGAAACCACCAACCTGTTTTTCTGTCTCTATAGATTCAACTATACTTGATATTTCATATACATGGAATTCTATGATATGTGAGGGCTTTCCAGGTGGCACTAGTGGTAATGAACCAACCTGCCAATGAAGGAGACATAAGAGACATAGGTTCTATCCCTGGGTTGGCAAGATCCCCTGGAGGGGGCCATGGCAACCCACCCCAGTATCCTTGCTTAGAGAACCTCATGGACAAAGGAGCCTAGCAGGCTATATAGTCCATGGGGTTGCAAAGAATCAGACACGACTGAAGCGACTTAGCACAGATGCATGATATGTAGACTTTTGTATTTGGTGTCCTTCCTTTAGCATATATTTTGAAGTTTATTCATACTGTAGCATGCATCAGTACTTCCTTTGATGACTGAATAACATTCCATTGAAAAATTTGCTGATGCATTCATTTTTGATGGACATTTGGTTAGTTTCCATCTTTTAGCTATTGTGAATATAACTGCCATAAACATACAAGTAGGTGTACTTGTTTGGGTACCTGTGGATATATAATAGTGTAATTATGGATTCATATGGTCTTTGGACATTTAACTTCTTGAGGAACTGCCAAAATGTTTTCCACAATGTTGAACAATTTTACAGGACTGCCTTCACTACATGAAGATTCTATGTCCCCATATCCCTGCCAAACTTACTATTTTCTGGTCTTCTGATTTTTAGTCATCCTAGTGTGACTGAAGCAGTACTTCCTTGTGGTTTTTATTTGCATTTTTCTAGTGATGGGTAGCTTTTACTATTTTTTTTTTCCCTTGAGAACACTGCCCTTCCTCTGGCACTAGTGATATCATACAGCACTAGGATCTCCTAATTCACTCCATCATGGAAGTGCTCCTGTGCATCCCCTTAGGATGGTGTCCTCTGACCTGGAATCCATGGAAGCCACAGGGCATGCCTTTGTCTGTTTGTCCAGATTTGTCTGGGGTGCGTGATGTCCCCCCACTGCCCTCAAATGGTATCACTTGACTCCAGACTTCACTCACAGGCCCCTCTGCTATCAGGTGGATGATGAAGTTCTCATCTGCCTCTTTCTGATTATGTACAAATTGAACTTTCCAGGAGTCTCTACCCTTATAAACCTGGCTGGTGTATGTAACTTTCTCCCTGATTTGCAATGTCTGCACCCAGAAGCACCTGGTGCCCCCAAGCAGGCTTCAAGGCTCCTCAGCCTACCAGCCTGAGGACGGTCACCACTGCCGCCATCTTGCAGGCTGACCTTTGACCTTGCACACTGACGCTTGGAGCACTCTAAGCTCCTATGGATGCTCACGGTGTTTCTTCATTGTGCTTTTCAGGCATTCCCCATATCTCCTTTGGACAAATATTTGCTCAAGTCTCTTTCTTCTCCTTAAACTAGGTAGTTTGTTTTTTTGTTGTTGACTAGTAAGATTTCTTTATATGTTCTAGATACTGAAACCTTATCAGAAATGTAATTGGCATATAATTTTCTCTGGATCTCGAAGTTTTCTTTCATCTTCTTGATAATGTCTTTTGACACATTAAAGTTTTTAATTTGGAGTAAGTCTAGTTTATCTCTGTATTCTTCTGTTGCTTGGGCTTTCTTTGTCATTTCTAAAAAATCCATTACCAAGTCTGATGTCTTGAAGATTTTCATCCATATTTTCTCCTGTGTTTTATGGTTTTAGCTGTTGTATCTAGCTCCTTTATCCATTCTGAGATTATTTTTGTATTTGGTAAAATGTTGGGTCTAATTTTATTCTTTTGAATGTTAATATCCAGCTTTCCCAACATCATTGATAAAAGAGACTGTTCTTTCCCATATAGTCATCTTGGACCAGGTCAGAAATCAAGAGATGGAATGACAACCCCCTCCAGTGTTCTTGCCTGGAAAATCCCACCCACAGAGGAGACTGGTGGATTACAGTCCATAGGGTCTCAAAGAGTCAGACACGCCTGAGCACTATCACTTTCCGTTTCATAGATGCATAGGTTTATTCATTCTCGATTCTAGTCCATTGATCTGTATGTTTATGTGTGTCATTGCCACACTATTTTGGTTACCATAGCTTTGTAGAAAGTTTTGGGGTTGGGAAATGTGAAACATGTGACTTTGTTCTCCTTTTTCAAGATGGTTGACTATTTAGAGCCCTGTTAAATTTTATATAACTTTAAGCACTGGATTTTCCAATTTTTCAAAAAAGGCCATTAGAGCTTGGATAAAGATTTCAATAAATTTGGAGATCATTTTGACATCTTAACAATATTAAGTCTTTCAATCTATGACAAGGGGGTGCCATACCACTTATTTAAATCTTTCTTAATTTGTTTCAGCAGCATTTTGAAATGTTTAATATGTATATCTTGTATTTCTTTGCTTAAAATAGTTCCTAGGTATTTTATTCCTTCTTAAATTATGACAAAATATACATAACACTTTAACCATATTTAGTATACAATTTAGTGGTGTTAAATATAGACAATAATTACCACTGTCCATTTTCTGAATTTTTCATAACCCCAATCATATACTCTATACCATTAAACAATAATTCTCTACTAGCCCATCCTCTCCTCCTTGAATGGTCTTGGCACTTGAAGCATTTTGCTAGGACTGCCATAAATTATGAGGTCACTTTCCTTGACATTTTGATATCCTTTTCTCCCTGTGTCTTCACATGGTTTTCCCTCTGAACCTGTGTCCAAATTATCTTTTCTCACAAAAACACCACTCATAGAAGGTTAGGGCCCACTCTAATGACCTAATATTAATTTAATTACCCTTCCATTACGTTTGCTATCTAACACACTGGGGGTTAGGAGTTCAGCTTTTGAATTCTGGGAAGATATAATTGGACCCACAAATTGCAGTCTAGTCAAAAATCATTTGATGACAAACGCAAATGTTTATGTGCTGTTGTTGTTCAGTTGCTGAGTCACGTCAACTCTGTGACCCCATGGACTGCAGCATGTCAGGATCACCTGTCCTTCACTGTCACCTGGAGTTTGCTCAAACTCATATCCATTGAGTCAGTAATGTTATTTAATCATCTCTTCCTCTGCTGCCTTCTCCTTTGCCTTCAATCTTTTCTTGCATCAGGAGAGGATATTTTCCAATGAATCAGTTTTTCACATCAGGTGGACAAAGTATTAGAGCTTCAGTATCAATTCTTTATGATAATCTGTATGAAATTTAGAATAAATGTTTCTATTTCAGGAAAAAAAACATTGTTAGGATTTTGATAGAGATTGTATTGAATTTGTAGATCACTTTGAGCAATATTGCCATCTTAAAAACATTAAATTTTGTAGTCTATGAATATCTTTATTTTGTCTCCATTTTTTTTTTCCAATGCATTTGGATTTCAGTATAGAAGTCTCTCACTTCTTTGGTTGGATTTATTCCAAGGTATTTTATTCTTTGGATGCTATTTTAAATGAAATACTTTTAATAATTTCTTTTTCAGATTGCTCGTTGTTAGTTGCTTTTTAAATAATTGATTTTGGCATGTGGATTGTGAATGCTGCAATTTTGCTAAATTAATTATTAGCTCTAACAGTTGTTTCTTTCTTTCTTTCTTTTTAATTGTTGTTGAGTCTTTAGAGTTTTCTACATATAATATTATTAATATTGTTGCAGAGATAATTTTACTTCTTCCTTTATAATTTAGATGACTATTTTTGGGCTTCCCTGGTAGCTCAGTTGGTAAAGAACCCACCTGCAATGCAGGAAACCCTGGTTCGATTCCTGGGTCAGGGAGATCTGTTGGAGAAGGGAAAGGTTACCTGTTCCAGTATTCTTGGAATTCCCTTGTGGCTCAGCTGGTAAAGAATCCACCTGCAGTGTGGGAGACCTGGGTTTAATTTCTGGGTTTGGAAGATCCCCTGGAGAAGAGAAAGGCTACGCACTTGGGTATGCTGGCCTGGAGAATTCCATGGACTGTGTAGTCCATGGGGTCCCAAAGAGTTGGACATGACTGAGTGAGTTTCACTTTCACTTTATTTTTTATTATTTATTTATTTTTTATTTTCTTTACATTATCGTGTTGGTTTTGCCATACATTGACATGAATCTGCCATGGATATACATGTGTTCCCTTTCCAGAACCCCCCTCCCACCTCCCTCCTGATTCCCTCTCTCTGGGTCATCCTGGTGCACTAGCCCTGAGCATCAAACCTGGGCTGGTGATTGATTTCACATATGATGATTAACATGTTTCAATGCCATTCTCCCATATCACCCCACCCTTGCCCTCTCCCATAGAGTTCACAAGACTGTTCCATTTACCTTTTGTAGTGTAATTACTCTGGGTAGGACTTCCAATATTGTGCTGAATAGAAGTGGCAAAAGCAGGTGTCCTTGCTTGTTCCTGATCTTAGGGAAAAAAAGCTTTCTGGTTTTCACCTTTAAGTATGATATTAGCTTGTTTTTTTTTTTTTTTAACCATATAATCTTCATTAAGTTAAGGAAGTCTCCATCTATCTCAGGTATGTAGAATGTATTTATTATGAATGGATATTAGGTTTTATCAAGTGCTTTTCCTACATCAGTTGAGATCATCAGATTTTTTCCCCTTTATTTCACTGCTTTATTTCATTAAGTGCATAATAAATGTACACTACATCGGTTGATTTTTATGCATTGAACCATCCTTACATTCCAAGCATAAATCTCATTTGGATATACTATATAATACTTGCAATATCCTGTTTGCCTGTATTTTGTTGCACTGTTTTTCATCTCTATTTATGAGATATTATTGTGTAATTACTTTTCTTGTGTTGTCTTTAACTGGTTTTGATATAAGGGTAATGCTGGCCTCATGGAATGATTTAGGAAGTGTTTTTGTCTTTCTTATTTATTGAAAAAGTTTGAGAAGTCATACTGTTTTTTTTTTTTTTATTGGAATGTAATTGCTTTACAATGTTGGGTTGGTTTCTGTTCTATAACAGTGTGAATCAATCATAAGTATACATATATCCCCTCCCTCTTGAGCCTCTCTCCCACCCCTGCCTTTCCACCCCTCCAATATCAAAGAGCACCAGGCTGAGCTCTTTGTGTTATACAGCAAGATAAGTATTCATTTTAATTCCTTTTTAAATTATGTTTTTTTTTGTTATTAGTTTTGCCATACAATGACATGATATCACCATGGGTTTACATATGCTCCCCCTCCAGGACCCCCCTCCCTCCTCCCTCCCACCGGGAAATCTCGTTGCACCAGCCCTGAGCATGAATCCTGGGCTGGCGATTGATTAGACATATGGTAATTAACATGTTTCAATGCCATTCTCCCATATCATCCCACCCTTTCCCTCATCCGCAGAGTCCACAAGTCTATTCTATACATCTGCGTTCCTTTTGCTGTCTCGCATGCTGGGTTCTCGTTACTGTATTTCTAAATTCCATATATATGTGTTAGTATACTGTATTGTTGTTTTTGTTTCTGACTTACTTTACTCTGAATAATGGGCTCCAGTTTCGTCCATCTGAGTAGAACCGATTCAAATGAATTTTTTTTTAATGCTGAGTAATATTCCATTGTGTATATGTACCACAGCTTTCTTATCCATTCGTCAGTTGATGGGCATCTAGGTTGCTTCCATGTCCTGGCTATTGTAAACAAAGCAGCGATAAACACTGGGGTACACGTGGCTCTTTCAATTCTGGTTTCCTCCGTGTGTATGCCCAGCAGTGGGATTGCTGGGTCATATGGCAGGTCTATTTGCAGGTTTTTAAGGAACCTCCACACTGTTTTCCATAGTGGCTGTACTAGTTTGCATTCCCACCAACAGTGTGAGAGAGTTCCCTTTTCTCCACATCCTCTCCAGCATTTATTACTTGTAGATTTTTGGATTGCAGCCATTCTGACTGGTGTAAAGTGATATCTCACTGTGGTTTTGATTTGCATTTCTCTGATAATGAGTGATGTTGAGCATCTTTTCATGTGTTTGTTAGCCATTTTTATGTCTTCTTTGGAGAAATGTCTGTTAAGGTCTTTGGCCCACTTTTTGATTGGGTCATTTATTTTCCTAGAATGGAGCTGCAGGAGTTTAAATTATGTTAAATGTCATCAATGCCACCATTGAGTCAGGGTATTTCTTTGGAGGCTTTTGATTATTGACTTAATCTCTTTGTTTGTTAAAAGTTTATTTAGATTTTCCATTTGTTCTTAAGTTTGGTGTTTTACGTATTTCTACGAACTTTTCCATTTAATATATGTTTCTTAACTTGTCGGTATATAGCTATTCGCGGTATTCTCTAGTAATCCTTTTAATTTCTGTACAGTTGGTAGTAATGTCCCAGTTTTCACATCTGACTTTAGGTGTTTGTATCTTCTAATTTTCCTCAGTATCTGTAGGTAGTGGTTGGTTAATATTGTTGATCTTACCAAAGGATCAGCTTTTGATTTCAGTGACTGTTGTTTTTATATTCTTTACTTTGAACATAGCTTTCTAAATGTAACAATATACATAGATAATTTTGCATACCTTATTTTCCCAAATAAACTCCTAGACTTTCCTCCCAGAGTTTTGGTACTCACCAGACTTAGTTAGGACAGACAAACTCAGTAATTTAAAAATAAAGTCTATTCAAGTCCATCTGGAATCAAGAAACCGAGATCCCACATTGGAGATTTCAAGGCAGCATCTTCAAGACCACTATCAAGCTGAGGAGGGTGGCCAGGGGCAAGTGAAAACACCACAAAATGTTCCTGTTATTTTTAATATTTCTTCTTGATTCAGCATTCACTTGGTTGCTATAAACTTTTATTTTCCAGAGCTCTGACCAATTAAATTCTGATTATTGCTTATTTTTAATCTTTTTGTGAAGAGGCAAGAGTTTGGAGCTTCCTACTCCATCAGTTTGCTCAGCTCTTACTTCCAGATTTATCTTTAATCTTGGAAGCTAATTCTATCAGATTAATGACCAGTTTTGGCTTCAGTGTTCATCTAGTTTAAAAAACTAGTTTTTTTTTTCACATTTGGCAAAAATCTGTATTCATTGTACTTTAATATGAACATTGTAAGCTATTCATTCTTTCCATAGACTTTATTTATCCCTATTTTTCTGAAACATAAATAAGAGGAATATTAGTAAGGTTGTGTAAATTACCTGTTGGAGAAATCAATGTTATTGTTCTTGACTTGACTATCTGCAATGTTTACTCATTTCTGAACCCTGAGAAACAAACTTTCTTAAAAGTTTTATAACCAAGATCTGCCATTTAGCACACCACTCAATTTAATGATGTCCAAAGTCAGATTAAAGTGCCCTTAATTTGACAACGTAGTCATTTCCAGCATAGAGATTTTAAAAAGAACATTTTAAAATTGAAAATGTTATAAAAATAATCTCCTTGAGTTCAAACCCAATATAGCTACTAAGACCTACAAGCAAGATAACAGTCTGTCTTCTAACTTAGTTACACTTACAGACAAAAAACCCCCAACCTTATTTGAATTTATAATATATAGCAACATTCTAAAATTAAACTGTAGCAGTATGCCCATTCTTCAGAGTTAACAGTCTAAGTTGATTTGGACTTGCATAATTGCTTACTCATCTCTTCTATTTCTTCACTATCATGCATGCATTTACATCAAGCAATAAGTATATTTTTATACAAGTATATATTTCAGTGATACTCAAATAAAGTTCATTACAATATAGAGTAAACTTGTTTCAACTGAAAATACCTTCTCCATCAAATAAACCGGATAGATTTCTAGGCCATTGTACTGGTCCTCTGACTCCTCTTTCCCATTGGCCACCATAGAAAAGCCTTGATTCTACAGGATGGGAACATAACATTATTATATCTCTTTCTACTTCAAAGACAACTTATATGCTTTTAAGATCCTGAAGCCATAAAATATTAGTGCCCCTAATCCCTTAGGAAATGAACGATAATTTGCAACACCTCAACTTTAAGACTGAGAAACTGAGATTTGTGAGGTGAGTTGACTTTTCCAGGGTCACATAATGAGTCAGCATAATGAGAACATGAAGGATTAAATGCTGAAATGAATGCTGTAGGTAACAGTTACACAAAAGGCAGAAATGGGAAGGATTTGAATTATTTGAAGGCTAGTGAACATTACATAGCACTTAAATTTTCACAGCATAAAAAACATAGGAAAGTATTTAAAATAGGGACACCACAATCCATAAAAAGGTATGGGTGGCTTGTTTCCAACCAAGACCTACTTGGCCTAGAAAGTATGTCTTGGGAAAGGTAAGGAATTAACATCATTAGTATACAAATCTCTGTTTTGTGCAACATCTGTTTTCTCATAGTTAAAATAAATCCAAGAAATTAGTGCCATTAAGTCTGTCTAACTCTGATTTCCATGTGACTTCCACCATTGCACACTGCTTTCCAAGAGGCCTAGCAAGAGTTATTAAATCAGTCTATATTTGGGAGGGAGGTTTCAAAGAAAATGTCCAGCAGGTAGTTTTAATGCTGAAGCCAGCGATAAGCTGTTCAGAACAACCACGCCATGGTTAACTTCTATGACATTTAAAAAAAAAAATTGTTTTCATTATAAATAATTTCAGTCATATAAAAAAGGACAGTGAAAGTGTTAGTCGCTCAGTTGTGTCCTACACTTTGCAGCCCCATGGACTGTAGCCCACTGGGCTCCTGTGACCATGGAATTCTCCAGGCAAGAATACTAGAGCTGATAGTGATTTCCTTCTCCAGAGGATCTTTCCAAACCAGGGATTGAACCCACATCTCCTGCATTGCAGACAGATTGTTTTACCATCTTTGTAGGGTAAATAATCTGAGTAGGAATTTCAGTACTATGTTGAACAGAGTGGCAAAAGCAGGCGTCCTTGCTTGTTCCCGCTCTTAGGGAAAAGAAACTTTCTATTTTTCACCTAAATATGATATTAGCTTGTTTTTTATTATTTTTTAACCATATGATCTTTTTTAAGTTTATAAAGTTTCCATCTACCTCAGGCATGTCCATCCATAATAAATACACTCAGATTCGTAGTAAGCACATTCACATTCATAATAAAAACAAAAGGACAGAGATTAATATAAAAATAACTCAAGTTCACCACCCTGGCTTAAAAATGTTAATATTTATCTATATTTGTTTCATGTTATTTTTGTTTGTAGAAATAGAAGTTTCAGGTGCAGTTGAAGCTGTTCTTCCTTTTATTTTGCCAGAAGAAAGAGGAGAGTGAAAAAGTTGGCTTAAAGCTCAAAATTCAGAAAACTAAGATCATGGCATCTGGTCCCATCACTTCATGGCAAATAGATGGGGAAACAATGGCTGACTTTATTTTTTTTGGGCTCCAAAATCACTGCAGATGGTGATTGCAGCCATGAAATTAAAAGACGCTTACTCATTGGAAGTAAAGTTATGACTAACCTAGATAGCATATTAAAAAGCAGAGACATTACTTTGCCAACAAAGATCCATCTAGTCAAGGCTATGATTTTTCCAGTAGTCATGTGTGGATGTGAGAGTTGGATGGTGAAGAAAGCTGAGTGCCAAAGAATTGATGCTTTTGAACTGTGGTGTTGAAGACTCTCGAGAGTCCCTTGGACTGCAAGGAGATCCAGCAAGTCCATCCTAAAGGAGAGCAGTCCTGGGTGTTCATTGGAAGGACTAATGTTCAAGCTGAAACTCCAGTGCTTTGGCCACCTCATGCGAAAAGTTGACTCATTGGAAAAGACCCCGATGCTGGGAAGGATTGGGGGCAGGAGGAGTAGGGGAAGTCAGAGGATAAGATGGCTGGATGGCATCATCAAATTGTTGATCATGAGTTTGGGTAAACTCCAGGAGTTGGTGATGGACAGAGAGGCATGGTGTGCTGTGATTCATGGGGTAGCAAAGAGGTGGACATGACTGAATGACTGAGCTGAGCTGAATCATTTTACTGAGGTTGGTGTGTGCCCTTCCGTAGCTGTTTTATTCTTTGCAGCATATATTTATATCTATAAAAATGTCTATCCTCCTGCAATGTGTGATACCTGGATTCAGTCTCTGGGTTGAGAAGATCCCTTGGAGAAGGGAAGGGCTACCCACTCCAGTATTCTGGCCTAGAGAATTCCATGAACAGAGTGGGCTACAGTCTCTTGTACTGGACTGGTGGGCTATAGTCCATGGAGTTGCAAAAAGTCGGACACTACTGAGAGACTTTCACTTTTGTTTATTTTTTCAATCTAGTTCATTTTATGTGCTTTTTAAATGTTCTTGACTGACACTGTACAATATGCTCTTTTGCAGCTTTTCAAAGTGTTATGTTTGTGACATATCAATGTTGATACACACACACACACACACACACACACACACACACACACACACACATATATATATATATATATATATATATAATTTATTTATCTGTGGTTCATTTAACTTGTTATTTTAAACTGCTGGGTTGAGAGAATAGCAACAACTTAATTATTTTTCCTCCACTGGTAGACATGTTAATTTCCTGTAATTATTTCCTATTATCAACAGTTCTAAAAAGAATGCTATGTTACATGTCTCCTTGTGCAAATGTTTGAGAATCTAAGGTAGCTAACTAATAGTGACGTTATTGAATTATAAGGTATGTATTTAAAATTTATGAGATATTGCTTCAAGTCTCTCCAAAATTGCTGTGCCTTTTGAGTGTCATGCTAAACAAGTATTCGTATGTACTTTAAAATTTGCCAGCTACTTGGGTTCCAGATCATCATTCAGAGTCTAGCAGAAGACAAGTCACATTTTCCAGCTGGAAAGGATACTGTGTTCTCTGCCATCCTTGGTTTTTTCCTGCCTGAATGGTGCAACTACTTCAGTTATGACACTCTTTTGTTGTTGCTGTTCAGTAACCTAATCATGTATGACTCTTCATGACCCCATGGACTGCAGCATGTCAGGCTTCCCTGTCCCTCCCCATCTCCCAGAATTTGCCCAAGTTCATGTCCATTGCATCAGTGAGGTCATCCAACCATCTCAACCTCTGCTGCCCTCTTCTCCTGCTGTCTTCAGTCTTCCCCAACATCAGAATCTTTTTCAATGAGTTGGCTGCTTTCATCAGGTAGCCAAAGTATTGGAGCTTCAACTTCAGCATAAGTCCTTCCAATGAGTATTCAGGGTCGATTTCCTCCAAAATTGATTGATTTGATCTCCTTGCTTTCCAAGGGACTCTCAAAAGTCTTCTCCAGCACCACCATTCAAAAACATCAATTCTTTGTTGCTCTACCTTCTTCATAGTCCGGTTCTCACAACCATTTGTGACTCCTGGAAAGACCATAGCTTCAACTATACTGACCTTTATCAGTGAAGTGATGTCTTTGGTTTTTAACAAACTGTCTATGTTTTTCATGGCTTTCCTGCCAAGAAGCAACTGTCTTCTAATTTCAAGGCTACAGTCACCATTTGCAGTGATTTTAGAACCCAATAAGAGGAAATTTGTCACTGTTTCCACCTTTCCCCCTTATTTTTGCCATGAAGTTATGGGGCTGGATGCCATGATCTTAGTTTTTTAATATTTAGTTCTAAGCCAACTTTTTCACTCTCCTCCTTCACTCTCATCAAGAGATTTCTTAGTTCCTCTTCACTTTCTGCCTTTAGAGTCGCATCATCCACACATCTAAGATTGCTAATATTTCTCATGGCAATCTTGATTCCAGCTTGTAACTCATCTGACCCAGCATTTCTTATCATGTGCTCTGTGTATATGTCAAATAAACAGGGTGGCAATGAACAGCCTGTCTATTGTTCTTATTTGAATCTCTTTGCTTTTCCTGTTCCCAAAATAAGGGAACACAGCTGTGTTCCTTGAATAATTGCTACATATAGGTCCCATGAACACCTGTGATAATCTGCAATCAAATATTTGAATCTCTTTGAAAGACTGGTAAAGATTATTGGGCCTACTGTCTGTTTGAATTGATCAACAGACAAAATGTAGGGGCCATTTGAGTGGACTAATTGGTATCAATTCACGTGCTAAAGAGACTAAAACATGTGAATTGCACAAAATATGCCAGGAGTCCTTTCGACATTGGAGGGTCACTAACCAGAGGACAATATCCATTCTAGCATCAAGTACCAGTGTCTCATTTTCCCAACTTTACACTGGACAGACGATGTAAAGTAGGTCCTAATGATGGCTGTTTGAGGCAAACCAGCACAACTAGTTAATTCTGATTGCATTCCTGCTCAATAAATCATATCTTCACTCTTTCAGCCAACTAAGCTCTTGCCTGTTAAAGAAGGAAATTGAATTGTGTTTGAGCCACATAATCTGGAAGAAGTAAACCTTCTTTTCCATTCCTGATCCATCAGCTCTTACTAGGTAGTATGAGAATTGAAGACATACAGTTGTAGTCACTCTCAGGTGAGCTAGAATCAGGCTCTGCCACACACAGCCACTTGTGTCAGTAAGAAGAATGAGTCTCCCCCAAGGGAGTTCAACAGTATTCAGGGTGAATGATTTAGTGAAAAGAACCTTGTCTGGGTTTTGGCCCTTTTATTCCCTTATCAGGATAGTCCATTGCAGTGAACTCCCTGTCTGGCTATCAGCTGCCACTCTGATAACAGATGTTTCCCTTTGATTACTGCATTATTCCAGAGAAGGCCTTAGGAAGGAATGGTACCAGATAAGAACTCAGATTTCCAATTTAGAACACTCTCCAGTATGTCTGTATCTTTCCTATAGGTACTTTTAATCTATAGCAGATTAAAATGCAAATAAAGTAACTGTATGTCCTATTTTGTTTGGTTGTTTTGTATCACTTCCATCTTTGTTTTGCTGCACTGGATGTTTGTTGTAGTGTATGGACTTTCTCTTGGCTCTAAAACACTTACTATCTAGTGTGGCTCATGGGCTTAGTTGCCCTACAGGATGTGGGATCTTAGTTCCCTGAACAGGGATTGAACCAGAGTCTGCTGCATTGAAAAGTGAACTCTTAACCACTGGACCACCAGGGAAGTCCTCCTCAGTTCCATTTTTTAAAAAGTCATTATAGTTTAATAAGTGCAAATCTTTGCTGCATATTTCACTGAATAAAAGATATTCATCAAAGGCCTACCAGCACTCTGTAACACACTTGTTTCCAATGGTTTTCCTTGGCACATAATGCTCCAATAAATATTTCATGCATAAATCTTGATCTTCTTTTCAGATTGCTTCTTCATTCATTATACATATATTGTATCTATTATGTGCCAGAGACTGTTCTTAGTGCTTTCAATATATCAGTAACAAATATTGAAAGGGGAAGCTAGGATTTCAGAAATCCTAGATGTTTCAGTGTTTTTCATGAATATTGGCAAATTTGTATCCGTAGTTTAAAGTTACAATGATCTTCAAGCACCAAACATTTTGAGGGTTGATCTTTGATCTATGGGAAATTGAGATACCAAGCCTCATCTTTTATTTGCTCCAGAGTTCAAAATATTAGAAGATACTTAAAAAAAAAAAAACAAACCCTGATGGCCAAATAAGGTGTAGTGATATTGGCTTTACTGAGATAAAAAGACTGCCGAGCATAACTGTAACCTGAGGTTCACACTGCCTATTTCTAGTCTCAACCCATTGAAAAAATATGCCCAAGAACAGGCTTCTGAGGAAGCTGTGTCAGAAAGCAGGGAGCCCTCCCTAGCCTAAGAATAAGCCAGAGGTAAGAAGGACCATGGCAGTTCCACTTACCAATGAAACAGGTAACAGAAGATGAGGTGCAACTTGTGCACAGGAATCCTGTGTATCCTTAACTAGGGTCCTGGGCATGTCAGGCGCTTCCCATCAGATTTCCTATACTCCTTTCCAACTTCCTCCCCTCAGAGAAAGAGAACAAATGGACTTATCTTCTAAAAGACATGTGATGGTGAGAATTTAATGGTAGTTCTTTTGTGAGTACTCTATGAGAGCTATAGAGAGTAGTATGTTTTCTCAGGAAGAGCAGGACATAGAAAGCTTTGATTCCTGGTCACTTACTGACTATGTAACATTAGATATTAACAAACTACTTAAATGATCTAAACCTAAAAGAGTAAGGACATAATACCATCTCATAGTATTATTGTATAAATTAAAGGAAGTATTACTGCTGAGTAACTTTTCCTCCCTATGGAGTTGTTAATTCACTGAGAGGGAATAAATGTCAAACAGTTGTTTAATATAATATACTACTTCATTGACTATTACAGCTATAGAGGTCATAGTGGTGAAATTAGAAGAAATTCTGTATAGACATTCTCATTATTAAGCCAGAATTTATTGAACATATGACTCTTCTAATCCAAATTTACATAAATCAGCCATACATAACTATGCACATATGCTCTTACACTAATATGAACTTGCTTATTTTATTTATAAGTAAGATTAACAGATTTCTTATTTGGTAGGGTTTGGAGATGTGTTTTAGCTATTGATTTCAGTAGCTGTGTCTGTTCTGGTATGCACGATCTTATATACCCATCAGCAAGAAACAGATGTTCTCAGAAACTCTGGCCGCACTTTGTCATGGTTTTGATTTGTACTTACCTAAAAACTAAAAATATTGAGCCATTAGCACAACTTCTTTGGGAAAATGTCTGTCTCAGTCTTTTGGCAGTTTTAAAATTTGATTATCACTTTTTGTTGTTGTTGAGTGCTAGGAGTTCTTTATATATTCTGGATACTAGTCTCTTTACGAAATATGTGACTTGCAAACACATTCTCCCACAGTTTTGGTTGTCTTTTCAGTCTCCTGTGAGTTTTTTCTGATGCACAAAAGTTTTGAGTTTTTATGAGGCACATTTTATCTTTTCTGTTGTTTGTACTTCTGATGCTATATCTAAGAAATCATTGTCAAACTGAAGGTTATAAAGCTTTATAGATTCAGCTTTTATATTTAGCTCTCTACTCAAATATTTGCATATGATGTGAAGTAAGGGTCTTTTGCATATGATGTGAAGGGCCCAACTTTATTCTTTTTCAAGTGAATATCCAGTTATCTAAAACATCATTTGTTGAAGAGGCTGTTCTTTACTAATTGTATCACTTTGGCACCCTCATTTAAAAAAAAAAAAAAAGTAATACAGTTGACCCTTGAACAACTTAGTAAGTGAACACTGATCCTCTGCATAGCAGAAAATTTGCTTATAACTTTGCAGTTGGCCCCATATATCTGTGGTTTCACATTTGGGAATTCAAACAATCTCAGATTATGAAGAACTATAGTAAATATTTATTTATTTATTTTTTTGAAAAGCCAAATAATTTTACTTTCTTGTTCAATAACCACAGTTACTACTGGGATGTGTATGTCGTTTGGGCACTGGGTAACTTCTTTTTTTTTTTTATTGGTTTTGCCATACAATGACATGATATCGCCATGGGTGTACATATGCCCCCCCTCCAGAACCCCTCCCTCCTCCCTCCCGACTCCCTCCCCCCAGGAAAGCTCGGTGCAGCGGCCCCGAGCAACAATTCTGGGCTGGCGATTGATTTCACATATGATACTTAACATGTTTCAATGCCATTCTCCCAAATGTAAATATTTATTGACAAAAATCCATGTGTAAGTGGACTAACACAGTTCAAACCCATATTGTCACCTGTAGATACAAGGGTAAGTTGGAAATCTCATTCCATTTCATTGGTCTATCCTTATGCCAGTACTACACTGTTTGACTATTGTACATTAGTAGTAAGTTTAGATAATAGGTAATGTGAGTCCCCCGATGTAGTTCTTTTCTGATGATGTTTTGATTGTTCAGATCAGAACCCCTTGGGATTTCATATAAATTTTAGGATTGGCTTTCCCAGTTTTGCAAAAGGGGTCACTGGAATTTTGATAGGAATTGCATTGAATCTATAGATTGCTTTGGGAAATACTGAATCATAATAATCTTCTGTCTTTCACTTCATAAATATGGGATGTACTTTTTTTCATTTTTATTGATTTCTTTTAACAATGTTTGTAGTTTTCAGCGTACAAATCTTGAACCTTCTAGGTTGGATTTATTCCTGGCATTTATTCTTTATGATGCTATCACAAATGAAATTGTTTTATCAATTTCCTTATTGGGTTATTTTTCTAGTGTATAGTGACACAGCTCATTTTTAAGTATTTATCTTATACCCTTCACTTTGCTGAATTCATTTAATAACCCTAACTTTTTGTGTGTATGTGTGAATTTTGGGCCATTTTATTTATAAAAGACCATGTCATCTGCAATTAGAATTTTTTCTTCTTCCTTTCCAATGTGGATAACTTTTATTTCTTTTACTTGCTTAATTGCTGTATCTAGAATTTTCAGTAGAATGTTGAATAGAATGACAAAACAGACATTATTTTATTTTCCTTAATTTTAGGAAAAAAGCTTTCACTTTTCCACCATTGAGCATGATAGAAGCTCTGAGTATATTTAAATGTCCTTTATCATGTTGAGGAAGTTAACTTCTATTTTTCTTCAGTTTTTAAATCATAAAAGATTATGGACTTCTTAATTATCATGTATTTTTCTTTATTCATTTCAGCAGTTTGGTATATAATATTGATTCATTTTCATATGTTGAAACCTTCTTTTATTCTTAGGCTTAATCTCACTTGATCATGATATAATCCTTTAAATATGCTGCTAGTATATTTAAAGTACTTTATCATCTATTTGCAAAACGGATTCTGGGCTGTAACTTTGTTTTGTTGAGATGCATTTGACTAGCTTTGGTATAAGAATTTTGTTGATATCATAGAATGAATTAGAAATTTTAGCCCTTATTCTATTTATGGAAGAGTTTTAGGGGGTTGGTCTTAATTCCTCTTTAAATATTTGATAGACTGGTCCTGAACATTTTTAAAGGAGGTATTGAATCAATCTTACTCTTTAATCACATTGAATTGAAGAGATTGTTGTGAGGTAAGGATGGTGTGATAGGGATCCAATTTCATTCTTTTGCAGGTAGATATCCAGTCATCTCTGAACCAATTTTTGAAGAGATTATTCTACTTTTATGTAGCAGTTTATCCTGTCAGGATGCCCAGCATCCAAGACATCTTATCTGTACAACTGTGATTCCCAACCAAGTGAGGATAAGTTCCCCATCACATAATTTTTTGCCTAAGCCTTTTCCAACCTTTTCCTGAAGAGAGACACAGGAACTTCTTTGGCCCTTCCTGCTGATACAGATCTGTCTGCAGAGGACTTGAGATGAGCAGTGACCTTTGCCATGCTATTCTCCCCCAAACTGCAGAGACCGCTAAGGTTTTCTCAAGCCACATACTGCGTCTACTTTTGTCACATCTCAGACACACACGATATTTCTTATACCTTTGGTTTTGTTTTATCTTAAAATGTTAGTCACTCATTCATGACTGACCCTTTGTGACCCCCATGAATTGTAGCCTGCCAGGCTTCTCTGTCCATGGAATTCTCCAGGCAAGAATTCTGGAGTTGGTTATCATTTTCTTCTCCAGGGAATTTTCCTGACCCAAGGATTGAACCTGAGTCTCCTGCATCACAGGCAGATTCTTTACCATCTGAGCCACTAGGGAAGCCTGATTTATCTTAACTACTCTACTAGCATCATAAAAATTCTCTTTCCATCTTAAAATTTCCTACTACAATAGAATTTTCATTGGCGGCCCCTCAACACTGGCTGAGAGAATAGAATATGGGGGGTGGCCATGTTGCAGTGAAAAGAAAAAAAAAAAAGAAAAGAAAAGAAGAGAGGAATGAGTTTTTTTTTTTGCTTTCCCTTTCCTGAGAACAAAGAAGATAAAGAGAACAGTGAGCAGGCTGAAGTTTCCTAGTTTTTCTTTAACTGCTCCTAATTCTGCATGTCTGTAACTAAGTTTGCTTTTCTGCCCCCTAATTCTGCAAGAGCTACAATTCACATCTATTTTCCTTTCCCCTGGAGAAGGAAATGGCAGCCCACTCCAGTACTATTGCCTGGAAAATCCCATGGATGGAGGAGCCTGGTAGGTTACAGTCCATGGGGTCGCAAAGTCAGACACGACTGAGGGACTCCACTTCCACTTGTGCCAAATACATCCCATGTCTGGTGGCTACCCTTACAACATCCACCCTTCCCATTGTAGTTACATATCAGAAAATAGGCTTCAGAGCCATGCAACTGCCAGTGTCAACTGCTGGGTTACTTACTCCAGCCTATGATTGTCTTTGCAACAAAGCAAGAGGAAGAAATCAAGATTCTAACCCCTTTGTTCCTCATTACCAACTCTTGACTAAGAGCCTTCATCTTGTATATGCCCCTAGACTCCTCCCAGAGTGGGGACACAGTTCTTGAGACAAGAGCCTACTGTATTCCCTTCTCTGCCAGATGAGAATTAAAGCTACCTTACTATTTCCTCCAAATTCTGTCTCTGTATTTTTTATTCAGCCTCTGTGGGCAGAGAAAGCCACGATTTTGGCTAGCAACAGCCACATGCTTCCTCCAAAAGACTGTTCTTTCGATTTGAGCCCCTACTTTGGCCTCTGCACATGGTGCTCTAAAATATTGCCTTGACCATCCAAAGTCTCCAACAGCATCTTTCCTGTCTTCCCACCAAATGCCTCTTCAAGCCAAGGCCAGAACATAGCTTGCTTTGTTTAGGATCATAAATAAGACTTTCTCTCACCCATAGGTCAATTCTCTTTGTTACTGACAGTACTAATTAGAGCCACACTTGATAACTCAAGCAATCAATGAAAGATCAGACCAAATGGTCCTGGAACCTGGTGCCTGGGATCCTTGGGTTCTTTTCAACTTGAGGTTGAGTGCAGCTTTTCTGGAATTGTCACCTCCCTTTCTTTCTCTTCCTGGTCCCTTTGGCTTGGTAATAAGTGGATTCAGTATATTTCTTGGCCTTGAATGGCTCTCTCCATAGACACAAAGGCAGAAGGGCAGGCTCTACTTAGGGCTTAAATATAGGTTAACTAAATCTTAGCATTTTATTAGAGTTCTTCATTAAATTGTACAGGTATCAATATTTTAGTGAAATTTTTTCTACTTCTTTTGATAACTTAAAAATTTTAGAAGAATTTATGGGTAGTTTTTGAATGTATGAGCCACAAGTGCATCCCTTGTGGCTCAGCTGGTAAAGAATCCACCTGCAATGCTGGATACCTGGGTTCAATCCCTAGGTTGGGAAGATCCCCTGGACAAGGGAAATCCTACCCACTTTAGTATTCTGGCCTGGAGAATTCTATGGACTATAGTCCTTTACGTAGCAAAGAGTCAGATACGACTGATTGACTTTCACTTTCATGGGTAGTTTTAAGTTAGATTTGGGGAAATTATTGGCTATCTGGCTATAACATCATTGCAATATTCCTCAAATTAAGAGTTTTTAGATTTTCAGTGGACATATTTTACAAGCCATTATTGGTGCTTTTGGCCTAGAGAAAATTGAAAAACAAAAATAAAGACAAAACAAAAACAGGCTTGACCAAGCATGATAATTATAATACAGAA
This sequence comes from Antilocapra americana, assembly GCA_007570785.1. NCBI lineage: Eukaryota > Metazoa > Chordata > Mammalia > Artiodactyla > Antilocapridae > Antilocapra > Antilocapra americana. The sequence continues at coordinate 48,376 of ML660200.1, read as the reverse complement.
ACATAAAAATGTGTAAATATAAATATGGGTATGTATGTGTGGATTTTAAATTTAATTCTGTAAAAAGAAAACAATTCTCTAGAAATAGGCTTAATATTTATAAGATATGTGATAGGAATTTAGCAAAAAGCAATCACCATTGAGGACATTTTTATCAGATGCCCAAAATGTGACCTTGAAGCTTATCTAAAATATGCTCAAAAAAATCTGATGCATAAGGAGTATAAAGATTTTCATTTGGGAGCATAAGAAATGAAGATTACCTATGACTGAAGAAGGCAGATTCAGTTACTATGGAAGCACTAAAGAAAGGGACACTGATCTAAAGAGAAGGCAATTTGAAGACAGTGGGGTTGTCATCACCTGTGGAGATAAACCCCAGCTAAGAGCAACGATCCGGGAGGAGCAAAATAAACCAGTGTCAACAAATATGTAAGAACAAATAAAATAAGTTGCATTTTTTTAGTTGAAATATGATTATTTTACAATGTTGTGTTAGTTTCTGCTGTGCCTGCTAAGTCACTTCAGTTGTGTCTGACTCTTGTGACGCTATGAACTGTAGCCCAACAGGATCCTCTGTCCATGGGATTTCCCAGGCAAGAATGCTGGAGGGGATTGTCATGCCCTCCTCCAGAGGATTTTCCAGGCCCAAGGATCAAATCCTGGTCTCCTGCATTGACAGGCAGATTCTTGACCACTATAGCCACCTAAGAAGCCATTTCTGCTGTACAAAGAAGTAGATCAGCCATCTGCATACATATATCCCTTCCCTCTTAAGCCACCCTCTGACCCACCATCCCAATCCCTCTAGGTCATCACAGAGCATTGAGTGAGCTTCCTGTGCTTTATAGCAGCTCTTCCATTAGCTATCTGTCTTTTGCATGGTAGTGTATATATGTCAATCCCAATCTCCCAATTCATCCCATCCTCATCTTCCCTCTATGTTCACATATCCATTCTCTAAATTTGTGGCTCTATTCCTTCCTTGGAAATAGATTCATTTGTACCATTTTTCTAGATGCAAATATATGTATCAATATATGATATTTTTTTCTGTTTCTGATTTACTTCACTCTGTATGACAGTCTCTAGGTCCATCTATGTCTCTGCAAATGGCACAGTTCTGTTCCTTTTTATTTCATTGTATATATATGTACCACATCTTCTCTATCCATTCATCTTTTGGACATTTAGGTTGTTTCTATGTCCTGGCTATTGTAAATAGTGCTGCAGTGAATATTAGGGGTAAGGAAACCATAAATAAGATGAAAAGACAATCCTCAGAAAAGGAGAAAATATTTTCAAATGAAGCAACTGACAAGGAATTAACTTGAAGATATACAAACAGTTCATGGAGCTCAATAACAAAGGAAAAGAAAAGAAAGAAAACAATGAAAAATGAACAGAAGACCTTAAAAGACATCTCTCCACAGAAGACATACAGATACCCAAGAGGCACATGAAGAGATGATCAACATCATTAATTATTAGGGAAATGAAAATCAAAACTACAATGAAGTATCACCCCACACCAGTCAGAATGGCCATCATCTAAAAAGTCTACAAAAAATATATGCTGGAGAGGGTATGAGGAAAAGGGAATCCTCTTGCCCTGTTAGTAGGAATGTAAATTGATATAACCACTGTGGAGACCCAGTGTGGGGATTCCTTAAGAAACTAACTGTATAACTAGTGCATGAACCAGAAGTCCTACCCCAGGGCATATACCCAGAGAAAACTACAATTCAAAAAAACAAGTTTCAGTTTTAAAGCACATTATATTTGTGAAAACAAATGTTGCAATGTGAAAACCATTTATGCCTTTTTTTCCTCTTGCATTGTTCAAAATGTTTTTGTTTCAAAGCAGGACAGCTTTTGACAATATGGTAGGGTTGAAAGTCAGAGAGAATGTACCCAGATCTAGAGGAACAGAGTTGAGATCTCTGGCTTCATTGAGGGGCCGGACTCCAGGGTGGATGATCAGTAGTTCTGTAAAGAGTATTATTCAAAGGGTGATGGTTGGTTTGGTTGTGATCTATGACCTTTTCATATATAAGGAACTTCAAATCTATAGCAGACTCAGCATAAGAATAGTATGCACCTGGGCTTCCCAGGTGGCACTAGTGGTAAAGAATCTGCCTACCAATTCAGGACACAGAGATGTAGGTTCAATCCCTAGTTCGGGAGTAAGATCCCCAGGAGTAGGAATGGCAACCCACTTCAGCTGGTATTCTTGCCTGGAAAATCCCTTGGGCAGAGAAGCCTGGCAGGCTATAGTCCATAGGGTTGCAAAGAGTTGGACATGACTGAATTGACTGAGCATGCACATTCACCATGGAACCATAATTCGTGTAAGTCAGGAGTGGAGCATCTCTGGTGGTAAGCACATCCCAGAATGTACTGAAACAAGTTACAGTCATTTGACAGGATACTTTGTTAGAATTAGAAACAATGATGGGATTGGACAACTATCTATTCCAGCAAGAATCTGAAACTAGTAGGAGTGGATAAGTACAAATCTGAAGCTTAAACCAAGGTTTACAGATTTGGTCATATGGCAGAGTGTAATGAAAAGATCTATGATTAATGTGTGTCCAGAGCTCCTTCTAACCACAGAAGATAGTCTGTTCCACAGCCATTTTGAATGAGAAATGTTGCCTGTCATTTTAGTGAACAAAGGATGTTGCAGCCATCAAGCCAACACATTACAGCCTCCACATATATGAGCCCTGAGAGAACTCAGGCTAGAACCGGGATGCCTGCCATCAAGCCATCAGCCACTGAAGCCCCACCCCAAAGAACATCCTGAAGAGACTTAGGAGGAGAAAGTACAAGACACTGGCCCCAGAGAGTTGAGGTGCATAGCAATTTGAGTGAGCCCAGACTCTTGCATCTTTCCATATATAGAAAAGTTCTAAATTCATTAACTTGAGATGTCTGATTTATTTTAATTAACAGTAACCATTTGATGTTCCAACTACCTGGTCTTTGTTCCGAAAACTCCTATATATCCTGACTCCTCCCTTGTCTCTTCAGAGCCATTCCTTACAGCTATCTGAGAGACTGTGTCCCAGGCTTAAGTTTTGTCTGCTGAATAAAACATAATTCTCAACTTTTAGGTTGGGCATTTTTGCAGTCAACACATAGTATCTACTCAGTCTTTTTCATAGACACCCAGCAAATTCCTGAATGGACCAAAAAGCAGGGCAGACTTGAGCTTTGCTGCTAATTTACTACATCTTTAAGCCCAGGTTTTCTAAACTGATTTCCTAAATTAGTTCTTATGGTCAAGCAAGCTTAAAAATGATACATGCAAAATTTCCACCTGATAGATTTGTTAAATATCTATAAGTTAAAGAAACAAACATGCTTTGTTTATCCCAGCATTTAAAAAATTTCTTTAAGAAAGGACTCCTTGTTATGTACTATGAAAAATCCTGCTTTAATCATCACAAGAGACAGGAAATCTAACCCAGAGGGTTCCCAGCCCCTCACCCTCCTTGCTAAAAGCATTCACTAAACTCTTTGCCTCCCTATTCAGCCCCTGCACTTGGCCCCAAGAGCCTGTACACCAAGACTGTGGAAGTATTTTCTTTCCCTTGGAGTAGATGTCTACACTCATTTATCTCTTGTTGTCCATTGCATCTATTATTCTCTCAGTCATCACTTACTACCAGATTAACTCCTATTCTTTGTCTCTCTTTTTTTAAAAGACATTATTCCCTCTCAGGAAACTTCACATCTCCTTGCCACCCATTCACTACCAAATCTGCATGCAATGTCCCTAAAAGGTGCTCCCTAGTTCTCTTTTGTTAAGTAGGTATTTACTGAATATCTATTTTGTGCTGGGTTCTTGGGTTACATCAGTGACCAAAGCAAAACATCTACTTTAGCATCTATCTCCCTAGATACCAAGTGATACACTCGAATCATTAGATTGTAAATTATCTACTTGCTTTATCTATTTCTCATTCTTACTCTAGCTGTATAGGAACAAGATTCACCCAATTTCTTCAGTTTTATTCCCAAACATCACTTTTATGATGTTGTAGTCATTTGGTGTTTGTTAATGGCTATGAAAAATAATCACTTCCATTTCTTATTCATTTTTCCTTTTGTTTGCTGTAGTTTCAAATTTCAAAATCTAATCTGTGAAGATATCTCTAGCAGGTCAAAATAATTTTTAGTGCAAATTTCTTTGTCAGATCTCAGCATTAAAGGAGCAAAATTTCTAGATTTTTGCCAAGTTCCCCTTGGCCACCCTCTGGTTTTTGGCAGTAAAACCCTTTGCCATTTCATGCTCATATTTCCTAGAGTTAGGAGGTTACAGTTTTATTAGCTTTTCTAACAACTTTCTGCATAATATATAATTTTAGTGACTTAAATGAATGAATTTCTGTTGAGGTTTGTGTTGAACATGTTCAAATAGCCACTGTTACCTTAAGCTGTCAGTCACCTTGGGCTGGCACAGAATAAAGCAAGAAAAGAGTCAAGATTTAGACCAATATGAATTAAACCTTCCCATTGTCCACTGGTAGTGTGACTTTGGGAAGCTCACTTAATATTCTTGAGCCTTACTATACTCATTTGCAAAACAGGAATAACTAAGCCCCTTGCTGATCTCATAGAATTAAGTGAATGTTCAAAGAGCTAGGAAGGTAACAGACCTCACATAGTACTGTTTGACATATAGTAGAAATTCTGTAAATGTTGGTTTCTTTCTCCTCCCAAGAGGGTGACTTTCCTTTTATGAAAGGGATGAGGGAAAGAGATATGAGAATGCCAAATTTTGGTGAGAATGTTAAATGGAGGCTTTTTCTTGTGAGGATATTAGGTCTCCCTTAGTTTAGCCTTAATTATTCAAAGGACTGAGCTAGAGGAACTGGAGGTAAATGCATCATTTTAAAAAATTACCTGCTTAATCTACAGAGGCTCTTTCACTTGCTCCAGGCCTGTAATTAAGACTTGTCTGAATAAGCACCAGTATTTTAATCAAGGTATAAGAGGAAGAAGATGAAATGCAGGGAAAATGGAGCTTCTAGCTTTCTTCTGAGTGAAAGATTGCTCACTTTGGAGAACAGTGAGCCTTCAAAAAGTGCTTACCAGGGGAAAATTTTAACATTTCCTTTTAACTACACAAGTGACATCTATGTGCTAATTATTCTAAAATGAGCTCAGAATTTGCTATATGGTTACGCTTTATGAAATACTTGAGCTCCATTACACCAAGAAATAAAATGCTACAAATTCATTTCTGTTAATTCATGCATAATTGAAGCAGGAGTTGGTGTGAAGCCTCCAGAATATGCACATTTTGTTTCCTTTGTTCTTACTGCATTTATAGTTAAAGGTTTACAACAATGGAAAGGGGTAAGTATATTGGACTCATAACTTTTATGAACTGTTTAAGTGCATAATGATGATGATTCGTAAGCATCTCTAATTGTATAAGCACATCACTAAATATGGATTGTAAAATATCTTGTTTACTTTTTATATAAACCCACCATAGATAAAATAATATTGCAAGCATAACTTGCATTTTGTGTAGGATGGAGATTGCATCTAATTTTCGCTTCAGAAGAGTGGCCCTGTGTCACTGGGACCATTTTTTTCTTCCATTGTTTTTTTCATCAAAATCAGAAAAATCATTCTATTAAAATCTTGGTAGATATAACTGAGGGCCTCAGTTAGCTGAGTTTCTCAATGAAAACTTTAGGCTAAACCACATTAAAAATAATTCCTCTTTTAAAATCTTGCTAAAATATTTAAATCAAGCCTCCATGACTCCACTGCCCTGCCTCATGGAGAAATGAAGCAAAGCTCTTATGGTTATTAGATCTTTATTTGTCTTGCTAAGAATTGTCTTTGATATGAAAGAAGTCATAGTAGCCATTATCTAATGATCAGTTGCTATGCCAAATATATTTGCAGTTTCTTGTCCTCCCCTTCTACTTCCCTCCCCTCAACCACCAGTAATCCAGTAATGAACTTCTGCAGGCATGTGCCAGGCACCGAGGAGACACTCAGAATTAACTGAATGATTTTGTGAAGTCATTTGTTAATGAATATGTTACCAAACTCAGGTTAGTAGCTCACTCTCAAAAGCCAATGATTCTGGAGGCAAGTGTCAATGGATAGGAAAGATGGCTTAATCAGAAAAGCTGGCAATCTGGGGAGAAGATGGACTCACATCCTGAGACCAACTCCAAAGACCCTGCTCAGCCATGCCAGTTTTTCAAGAGAAAAAAAGGAGGGGGGAATGTCAGTAAAACTTCAAGACAGGAGGTTGGGTTATCTCTGCATCGTTCTTCATTGTGTACAGATTAGATGATTCTCCCTTCAGATGTTATCTTTTCCCTGTGATCTATCTGCAGGATGCTAAGGGGGCTGGTGGGGATAGAGAACTAGTCATTCTCTAACTACTTCATTCTTCATTCCTACTTCTTTTTATTTAGGAAAAGAATCAACAGATGAGACAATGCATGGTATGGTCAGGAGAGCATAAGTTAGGAGATATGTTATATTGCCTCGTGATCTCCTTCCTATAATTAGGCTCTTTCGAGGCTAGAGGGGAACAGAAATGGACAAACAGGAAAAGGGACAAAAAAGAGGCTTTCCATATATTGTGTAAGGATTTTACAGTAAACATTTCCAACCCTCTGGCCAGTGTTTGTGGCAGCATTAATGATCACTATATTTTATAGGTGAACAATTGAGACCCAAAGGACCTAAGGCATTTAGACCTTGTAATAGTGAGACAAAATAAGGAAAGTGGTGCCAAGCCATGTTTTAAAAGAAATCCATCCTGGGTTGTTTCCAGTGCTCAAACCAGGACTCAGGTCTGTCTGCTAGAACAATCTCACTGGGCCAGTTCAGTTCAGTCCAGTCACTCAGTTGTGTCCGACTCTTTGTGGCCCCATGAATTGCAGCACGCCAGGCCTCCCTGCCCATCACCAACTTCCGGAGTCCACCCAACACCAACTCCCAGAGTCCACCCAAACTCATGTCCATTGAGTTGGTGATGCCATCCAACTATCTCATCCTCTGTCATCCTCCTCTCCTCCTGCCCTCAATCTTTCCCAGCATCAGGATCTTTTCAAATGAGATATCTCTTCCCATCAGATGGCCAAAGTATTGGAGTTTCAGCTTCAGCATCAGTCCTTCCAAGGAATATTCAGGACTGATTTCTTTGGTTGGATCTCCTTGCAGCCCAAAGGACTCTCAAGAGTCTTCTCCAACACCACAGTTCAAAAGCATCAATTCTTCTGTGTTCAGCTTTCTTTATAGTCCAACTCTCACATTCATACATGACCACTGGAAAGACCATAGCCTTGACTAGACAGACCTTTCTTGACAAAGTAATGTCTCTGCTTTTCACTATGCTGTTAAAGTTGGTCATAACTTTCCTTCCAAAGAGCAAGTGTCTTTTAATTTCATGGCTGCAATCACCATTTGCAGTGATTTTGGAGCCCAGAAAAATAAAGTCAGCCACTGTTTCCCTTTCTATTTGCCATGAAGTGATGGGACTAGATGCACTTGCCCAGATTTCAGGAAATTCAAGAACTAGAGGGGATTTTATGGGTTTGGGTCAATCTCTAAAAGATGTGGCTGTTTCCTTATTAGAATAACCTTTGTCTGCTTCTAAATTGTTTTTTAGCAAATATTTTAGGTTGTAATTAGTTGGATTCTCATTCCTTGGTGTTGACTTAAAAAATAATCACAACATAAAGTGGAAAGTTATGTTTTATTCAGTGGGAATTTTTAGGATTTCACACCTGAGAGATAGCATCTCAAGTAACCCTGAGAGAACTGCTCTGAGGAGGTGGAGGTGGGGAGAAGTCAGGTTATATAGAAGTTTGCAACAAAGGGCAGGTAGTTTGAACATTAAATGATTATTGTTAGTTAAGGAAAATCAGATATCTCAGATTAAGGAATTTAGAACTTTTCTATGTATGGGAAGATGCAAGAGTCTGGGTGAACTGAAATCATTCCTTTCATATGCATCTCAGCTGTCTGGGACCAGTATCATTTGTTTTTCACATCCCCTCATCTCATAGTAGGGAGTGGCTGCAGCCTGATCGCTACCAGATGGCAGGTATTATTCTTCCCAAGTGCCCTCCTGGCTCAGAAATTCACATTTGGAGCACCAGAATCTCTGATGGCTGCAACATCCTTGTTTACTATGTGGCAATAAATGCTCCATTTCTCACTGGTGTTTTCCCAACAACAGCACCTAGGAATTCAGATTCTATGGATCAGGTTTGGAAACTCTAGTGCTTGCATAGTTACACTGAAAGTAGGTCTTTTGCCTCTTTCTTGTTTGCCTATTTCTATTCTCTCTAACCTTAGAAGAATCTAATTGTAGGACAGAGATCTCTAGGCAATTTAACTTAACTCCTGACTTATGCTCTCCTGAATACATACCATGCCTTGTCTAACCTGTTGATCCTTTTCTTAGATTAAAAGAAGTTAAGAATAAGAATGAAGTACTTAAAGAATGACTAGCTCTTTACCCCAATGGCCGCCTGAGCAATCCTGTAGACAGCTCATGTCGTCAAGACCAGCACAGGAAGAGAATCAGTCAGTCTGCACATAATGGAGAAGAGTTCAGACCCTAACCTCCTGCCTCAGTGATCCACTGAGAGTCTTCCTCCCCCCCTTTTTTTTTCTTGGAAAACTGTTATGGCTGAGTAGAATCTTGGGAGCTGGTCTCAGGACATGAGTTCACTTTCTCTCCAGCCTGCTGACCTTTCTGGTTAAAAGACCTTTCCTTTCTTCTGATGCTTGCTTCTTGAATTATTGGCTTTTGAGCAGCAAGCAGGTGAACCTGAGTTTGGTAGCAAAATCAATGTGAAAAACACCTCAGCCTAATACAAGTGGGACAGGTACTACCTAATTAGTAACCACACAGACGACTGAAATTAAAATAGGCAATTCTAAAAGAAATGTCTGGAGAGTGAAAAGGCAAATTCACTTACTTTCTTCACTACATCCTAATGCTTTGAAAGGCAACACGTTCCAAGGGAACTATACAGGTTTTGGAGTCAGACAAATTTTGATTCTAATCCTGATTCTTATGAACTGTGTGACTTTGAGTCATTTGATTTTTCTCAGCGTCAACTTCCTCCTCTATAATTGAAAACAAACATCTAATTTCTTTTGTCAGGATAAGGAATGAAAATAATACGTATGAAGTACCTAGATATAGGACTTTGTCTCTAAACTCTGCCTTTTTGTCCATATCATCTGATTCTTGGTTGAAGTGAAAAATTATCATCATTTGATAGTATAGTCATTAGAACTTTACATTAACTAAATGTGATTTATTTGGAGGAACCATGCATGATCTAAAGATTTGTAGCCTGCGTTACTAGGGATAGTTGCCAAGACCGTGAGAGATGAAGAGATATATTAAGATATATTTCCATGTTTTGGCCCCTGGACCAGCTAATAATCCCTTGGGGGAATTCTGAATGGGATTGATTTTCTTCCACCTCTAGAGGTATGGCTGAGCCTAGGTCACAGCTGCAGAAATAGGAAAACTGGGAACAGGGGCCAGCATTCTGGTGTACTATTCCCAGGTTCTCTTCTCTGGAAGATGGGAGGTGGTGGCATATTGCTTTAGACCACACCTGAATTGAAAAGAGGATATATAATGCTCCAATGCCAGAAATACCTTATTATTTAATTTTTAAAATAAAATATCCCTTATTTTAAGCCAATAAATGAATTGATTTACCATTTGGAAGTCTTAAAGACACACATATATAAAAAGAAATCTCTAGAAACATTTCCTCCATGTTTTCACAGGTTTTAAGCATATCAAGAGATTTGTAAATGAACCCTCATTGCCTCTCTCTACTTTAAAACTGTCCTGAAGTAATGCTTACAATTCATAACTATAAAATCTTTTATGCACCTTTCTAGAAATGTATGTGAAGAAATATATACACACACATATACAGTGAGATGCCATTTTAGAAATATTGTTCTGCATTTGAGTTTTGCTTAATAACACATAGGGACAAACTAATACATCAACACCTGTTTTTTCTTTTTATTGGTTGCATAGGATTCTTCACATGGAAACGTTATGATACATATGATAAGTTGCTTCAGTTGTGTTTGACTCCTTTGCCACCCCATAGATTGTAGCCCACCAGGATCCTCTGTCCATGGGATTTTCCAGGCAAGAATCCTGGAGTGGGTTGCCATGCCCTCCTCCAGGGGATCTTCCTGACCCAAGAATTGAACCTGTATCTCTATGTCTCCTGCATTGGCAGATGGGTTCTTTACCACTTGTGCCACCTGGGAAGCCCATGTATACATTATGGATTGTTAAAATATTATTATATCAATGTACATGTAGATTTATTTGTGTTTTGGGGCTATGTCCAATTACCCTGCAATGGATATTTTTTGTAGATAGATTTTTATGCATTTCACATGAGAAGTTTTGCAGGAACAATTCTTTGGAGTAGTCACTAGTTGGAGTGTGCACAAATTGCCTTCTGCACTGCATTCTTACTAATAGGATGTGAAAGTGCAGTCTCCTTTCATCTTTACTAGCTTTAGATGTTTCTGTTTGTTTATTTTTTGTTTTGTCATTTAAATTTTCAGTCTTACAAGTAAAAATGACATCTCTTTTGGTTAAGATTTATATTTTCTTAATCAATAATGAGACTGAATATATTTTTAATACTTTTCTGACCAGGAAATAAACCTACTACAGAGTGAACTTTTCTCTAAATATCCCCACAATCTTGATTTCAGTTGAACATATGAAAATAGCCAGTATCTCTGATCACAGGGAACCAGGGTGTCATGTGCAAGGTCAGGTTTGTGTGTGTGTGTGTTATAACACCTGCTGTGGACCAGCAAGGCATGTGGACACCTTCTTGGTGTTTGCTCTGGTATTCATTTATGCAAAAGCACATATTTGCCTAAACTAAGTTAATCCTAGGTATTATTTTCTTTTACTATTTAAGCAACTTTTATTTGAAAATTTCTAAAAATATCTCAATTTAGAGACACTCTCAAGAATATGGGAAAAGGGTTAGGATAAAATAAGAGCTGTGAGTCTCTGTTTTAGATAATTTTTTTTAATAAGAAATCATATATAGTTTTGAATTCCAAAAAACAGTCCAGGATCAATTGATATTCAGTCCAAAGTCATTAAACAACTGTGACATGCCACAACTAGCTGATATTGGGATACAGAAATTAAATTTTCATTCGTTACTTTGCAGGAGCTTACAGTCCACAGGAAGAGGAGGAGGTGAAAAGCAAAGATATAAACATCATCAGTTCAGTTCAGTTCATTTGCTCAGTCGTATCCAACTCTGTGAGCCCATGAACCACAGCACACCAGGCCTCTCTGTATCACCAACTCCCAGAGTCCACCCAAACTTACATCCATTGAATCGGTGATGACATCCAACCATCTCATCCTCAGTTGTCCCTTTCTTCTCCTGCCCTCAATCTTTCCCAGCATCAGGGTCTTTTCAAATGAGTCAGCTCTTTGCATCAAGTGGCCAAAGTATTGGAGTTTCAGCTTCAACATCAGTCCTTCTAATGAACACCAAGGACTGATCTCCTTTAGTTTGGACTGGTTGGATCTCCTTGCAGTCCAAGGGACTCTTAAGAGTCATCTCCAACACCACAGTTTAAAAGCATCAATTCTTAGGCACTCAGCTTTCTTTATGGTCCAACTCTCACATCCATACATGACTACTGGAAAAACCATAGCCTTGAATATACAGAACTTTGTTGGCAAAGTAATATCTCTGTTTTTCAATATGCTATCTAGGTTGCTCATAACTTTCCTTCCAAGGAGTAAGTGTCTTTTAATTTCATGGCTGCAGTCACCATCTGCAGTGATTTTGGAGCCCAGAAGAAGAAAGTCAGCCACTGTTTCCCCATCTATTTGCCATGAAGTGATGGGACCAGATGCCATGATCTTAGTTTTCTGAATGTTGAGCTTTAAGCCAACTTTTTAACTCTCCTCTTTCACTTTCATCAAGAGCTCTTTAGTTTCTCTTCACTTTCTGCCATAAGGGGGGTGTACTCTGCATATCTGAGGTTATTGATGCTTCTCCCAGCAATCTTGATTCCAGCTTGTGCTTCCTCCAGCCCAGCATTTCTCATGATGTACTCTGCATATAAGTTAAATAAGCAGGGAGACAATATACAGCCTTGATGTACTCCTTCTCCTATTTAGAACCAATCTGTTGTTCCATATCCAGTTCTAACTGTTGCTTCCTGACCTGCATATAGATTTCTGAAGAAGCAGGTCAGGTGGTCTGGTATTCCCATCTCTTTCAGAATTTTCCACAGTTTGCTGTGATCCACACAGTCAAAGGTTTTGGGATAGTCAATAAAGCAGAAATAGATGTTTTTCTGAAACTCTCTTGCTTTTTTGATGATCCACCAGATGTTGGCAATTTGACCTCTGGTTCCTCTGTCTTTTCTAAAACCAGCCTGAACATCTGGAAATAAACATCATACAGTGAATAAATATTTTAGAACCAGTAAATATTGAGTACAGTGGGGATTCAGGGTATTAGGATGTTTGGGGTCTCTCTTCATAAGAGCTATGAAAACTCCCTGGAAAGAAATTTACTGTGTGTTTGTGTGTTTGCAAGGATGCATACTCTACATATGCCTTTATTGAATTCACTGGTCTATGAAACACAGGAACAACTCCTACCCAACAATTTTAATACAATTGAATGCAATTACATGCTCAAAGCCAGAGAATAAAGAGACAGATTTCATGCCAGGCTGTAATTTAATTACAGAACAACAGAAAAAGGAGAGAACTAATAAAGGCTGAAGCTGCATGTTTACAAATGAGTTGATGCAACTGGTAAAAAAAATTCAGGCTCTTTCAGATGCCAGTGCCCACAGAGGTGAAGGTGCAGGAAACAGCATGGAGAGGTTAGAACCAAAGCAAGAAAGCAGATCCGAGGACGGAATGAATCATCAAAACTGATAACACTTGAAGCCCTTGCTTCAATTCCAATGATTCCTGGCTTGGTTGAAAATTGTTGACATATTGTTCCTTATTATATTTGTGTTTTCATGCTGCCTTTGCTCTTTCAGTCAGAGGGAGTACAGGATACAAAGAGAAAAAGGAAAAATGCCTTTTTGCAGCATTGTGCAAAAGCTAAGATGTGAAAAGGGATGGAAATTTTGTAAAATTTTGTTCTTGATCAGTTTTGCAAGCCCAAGGGCTACATGTGATTTGAGGAAACAAAGAGAACAATTTTTGCTGGACCTTCTAGTTCTTCTATTACCCCTTTGGGTCACATCCTGGCCCTTGGATTCCTGCAAACCTTCCCTGAAAACCACCCTTATTGTTCTTACTGAGCTAGTCTACTGGTTTATAAACTTCTTAAAGCATCTTTGTACCCTTTAAAGGACTGCCCAGTGCATCTCAGGGGAAGCATGTGGACTAAATTTACTCGTGAAAATGGTTTGTGCAGGAAAACAATGTTTGGAGAAGTAAATTGGAGTCTAGTATGAGGGCCTTGAATATTTGGCTGTGAAGTCTGAAGATTATAAAATAGGCCCTGGGGTTCCATATGAAAAATATGAAGCTTTGTAGGGATTAATGATGCCAATCCAGAGGGTGGATGGTGGAGAAGGGCAGAGAGAGATACTAAAAGCAGAAAGAGCATTACAGAAATATAACTGTGAGGTGTAAACTCATATGTGAACTAAGATTGTTGACATGAAAGATTAGGTATGTATATAGATTTATCTTTCACTCAATCACCAAATTTTTGTTGGACACTGTGTTGGACCCTTTATGAAGATCCAAAGATGTATCAAGCATTTTTTATGCCCTCACAGCTTCAATGACTAACTACTTCTATTGTTTTTAAGGATCATTTCAAGCTTGATCTCCTCAAGGAAGTCTTCTTTGATCCCATCCGTCTTTCAGATCATTTCCCAGGTCCATGGTTTCCAAGATTAAGCGCTCTTTACACTGTTGAGATTATCTTTGTACATGCACATAATCCACTTTAAACTGTGAGACCCTTGAAGTTGGGAACTATGTCTCATTTAGCTTGGTGATGCCCAGAAAGTGCAGTATAGTCCAAAGAGGAGGTTTTAGTAGGGGCCAATCACATTATTACCAAACTCAGGTTTGGCCATTTGCTAGTCAAAAACCAATAATTCTATAGCTGAGTGTTAGTAGAAAGGAAAGGTATTTTAATCAGAAAAGCCAACAGTCTTGCAAGAAAGTGGTCTCATGTCCAGAGAACAACTCTTAAGATGCTACTCAGCCATAAAAGTTATTAAAAAGAAAAACAGAGGAAGGAAGAATCTCAGTGAATCATCAAAGCAGGTTGTTGGGTTCTGCTTTCTTCTCCATTATGTGCAGCCTGGCTGACTCTGTCTTCAGATATAATCTTGCCCATGTGATCAGCCTGTAGGGTTGTTAAGGGGGCTGGTGGGAATAGAGAGCTAATCATTCTTTATTTCATGCTCCATCCCTACTTCTTTTTATCTAGGAAAGGAATCAACAGGTTAGACAGTGTTTTCTCTTCTGTGTGTTCAGGAGGGCATAAGTCAGGAGTTATGTTAAACTGACTAATGATCTCCTTCCTATAATTAGGCTCTTTTAAAGTTCGAAGGAAACGGACATGGGCAAAGAGAAAAGGGGCAAAAGAACTGCTTTTAACATGTTGTATGTGAGGCATATTCAGTGTCTAGAAGAGATATAAAGAATGTTGAGGCACAGTGCAATTGAGGAGAGAAAGCAATACTCAGATTTTAAAAAGGCAGAGGAGCTTTATATCTGAATAGAGAAGATAAGCCACAAATGAGGAATTGAAAGAGTAATATTCAAAATCAAAGGGCTTGAAAATATGTAGGAAGTTAAATATAAATTGGACTATACTGTTCAGTCTGAAAATGAAAGGTAATCAGAGTTCTGGAGGCCAATTTGCATGTAGTGTTGGCACTATACTGTGGGACAGCCAGGGCATGGGACATCAAATAGAGTAGTGTGGAAAGAAGTTTGAGATATACATTTGCTCTCCAGTAAGTGGTCCTGGATGGATTTACAGATGCTTTCTGTTTACTCATTCATTGATGCAACATTGCTGAATGTTCAATAAGTAACTATCAAAGTGTGAGAAAGTGAGTTGGTTCTCAGTAAATGTTTGCTGAACCAATGCTAGATGCGTTGAGGATTGCTAAACTAAGACAGGTATACTACAACAATTCTAATACTAAGTTAGAATAGGAGTACTTACAGAGACAGAAAGGACTAGGTAGAACCCCACTGGAACAGGCATCTGTTGATTTTTGTCAAGAAAGCTGAATAAGCAGACAGAGAAGTGGAAATGTTGGGGAGGAATCTAAATGTCAGGAAAAGCAGAAATAGACATTTATATCAGAAATCAGTAGATACAGCTAGGAAAATATTAGGAGCCATATTTGGTAGAAGAGTAGGGATTGTGTGTAGCTACTGTTAAAATGAAGACTCTGTTGATGAGATGCTTACACCACATACAGAGGAAAAGGTAGATGCCATCCAAAATTGTACATACGTATGTAATTATGAAGCCTCAGTTCCTATTAATGAGACCATGTATGAAGCTTTTTCTGAAAATATTCCCAGCAAATTCTCTTTTTACCATAGCTTATCATCTCCTTTTCATGCTGCCCACCTATTTTTTCTTTTTTTTCACAAAGATCATGATAATAAACCACCAGAAAGTAAAGCGGGAAAGAACATTAGAACAGTAGCCAACCAGGAGCCAGTTGGGCTTTATGAGTTGCTTAACAATCTGACTTTGGGTGAATTGCTTCCCTTTTGAGTTTAAGCTTCTCTGTATGTTCTAAACACTGTTGAGAACAATGGTATTTCAAATTCTTTCTGACTTTGAGAGCTTTAGGGTCGTTTCTTTCTCATGTTTACACAGTGAGAGAGAGTACATGATCTGGCCAGGGCAATAGCATCTGATGATTTAAATGACTACACAGTGGATGCTTTAAGAACTGAAATAAACCATCCACATTGTTGTACACTGAGCAATGAAACAGTAAGCTCCCTAACACAGAACTGGGGTAGGAGCTCCTCTCCCTGGAAAAATTAAATCAACTCAAGTCATCAGACCTTCCATTTCTATTTTAAACTGAGAAAATACACAAGCAATCATCTAAAACTTTAATTGTAAGGGGAAATGAATAAAGCAGTGTGTGTATGTGTGTGTGTCTTAAATGAATCTTTTCAGAATAAGCATT
Organism: Antilocapra americana; assembly: GCA_007570785.1. Classification (NCBI taxonomy): domain Eukaryota; kingdom Metazoa; phylum Chordata; class Mammalia; order Artiodactyla; family Antilocapridae; genus Antilocapra; species Antilocapra americana. The sequence continues at coordinate 32,110 of ML660200.1, read as the reverse complement.
TCTGCAGAATGTGTTTTTCTACCATTGCAGAACTTTTCTCAAATGTATTCAAATTTAGGTGAAAATAAGTGAATAAAAACATATTTCTCAGTGCAAAGTAATTGGCAGTCAGAGGGAAAGATAGATTTGAGCCATAATGCCCATTGAATGCACATGCTAGTCAGAGAAAGGAGATGCCTTCAGTTGTACTGTTATTGGTCATTATTTTAATTGAAAGCGTAGACTAGTTACTTTTTTTTAACCATGAATTTGAAAGTGCAGTCATGCCCGCTTGTTCTGTTACTCTTCAAAAATCATGTAAAGTTCTTATTAATGATGTTGATCAGTGGGGAAGCAAGTTGCTAGGTGCCTTTCTACTATTGGGAGAGAGGCAAGGCTCATCTAAAATTTCTGCTTGGATATGTGGGCAAACATAGCAGATGATGGCTGCTGTGGGCACTGTTGTATCATGCTATGAACAAACAGGCTACATAGCTCTAACTCAGCCTCTTTTGAGGACCCCTTCTTGAATAGTGTGTGCAAAACAAAAGCAATGGATTTGCTGTAGCACCCTGTGTGCGCCTGCACTTCCCCATCATGTGGATTAGGAAAAAAGAAAGAGAAAGGCAATGTTAAGGTGATCCAGTGGCTAAGATTTTGAGCTTCCACTGCAGGGGGCACATGTTTGATCCCTTGTTGGGAAAGCTCCACATACCATGTGGTGCAGCCAAAAAAATAATAAATACATATTTTTTTTGAAAGAGGGTCTGCCAAATTATATAAGAGAAATCTGTTCCTTTCTCTCTTGAACACTGACAGTGAAAGCTACAACAATCCATATCATAAATCTTCTATAAGATTTGCCTTGAGGTTTCTGTTAGACCCACAGAGGGAAGAAGATTGAGGGAGGGAGAGCTGGAGGGATTACCAGGTGGAGGATGTTGGTGTTTCCCTCAGGCATTTTGAGCTACCAGTGTGATTCTGCAAGACAGCCTTAGTAATATCAAGTTCTTACATGTTTCTGGGGTGTTTTAATGCAGACAGCCAGGAAATTATTTAAAATATATAGATTACACAATTTATGAGAAATTCATCTTTGGGTATAAATACACCAGTTGCAGAAATGTTTAACACAAATTATATGCATCCCAATATTCAAATATCAAATATACATTCATTCACTCCTTCATTCTACAAATATTGATTGAACACATGGTACAATAGAGATATCAACTCATAACGTGCTGCTCTCATGAAGTTTATATTCTAATGTATCCTAAGAATTTTAGCATTTTATAATTTTAATATTTATAAGGAGTTATATGCCTATAGATACTGCAGAGTTCCAAAGAATAGTGAGGGGATATAAGAAAGCCTTCCTCAGTGACCAATGCAAAGAAATAAAGGAAAATAATAGAATAGGAAAGACTACATGCAAAGATAGACACTATAAAGGGAATAGTTCATGCAAAGATAGGCACTATAAAGGACAGAAATAGTATGGATCTAACAGAAGCAGAAGATATTAAGAAAAGGTGACAAGAATACACAGAATAATTATACAAAAAAATCTTCATAACCCAAATAACCATGATAGTGTGATCACTCACCTAGAGCCAGACATCCTGGAATGCAAAGTCAAGTGGGCCTTAGGAAGCATCACTATGAGCAAAGCTAGTGGAGGAGATGGAATTCCAGTGGAGCTCTTTCAAATCCTAAAAGATTATGCTGTTAAAATGTTGCACTCAATATGGCAGCATATTTGGAAAACTCAACAGTGGCCACAGGACTGGAAAATATCAGTTTTTATTCCAATCCCAAAGAAAGGTAATACCAAACAATGTTCAGACTACCATACAATTTGACTCATCACAAATAGTAGCAAAGTAATGCTCACAATTCTCCAAATGAGGCTTCAACAGTATATGAATAAGGAACTTTCAGATGTTCAAGCTGGATTTAGAAAAGGCAGAGGAACCAGAGATCAAATTGCCAACATTTGTTGGATCATAGAAAAAGCAAGAGAATTCCAGAAAAATATCTACTTCTGCTTTATTAACTATGCAAAGCCTTTGACTGTGTGGATCACAGCAAAGTGTACAAAATTCTTAAAGAGATGAGAATACTAGATCACCTTACCTGCCTCCTAAGAAAATTGTATGCAGGTCAAGAAACAACAGTTAGAGCTTGACAAGGAACAATGAATTGGTTCCAAATTGGAACAGGAGTACATTAAGGCTGTATATTGTCACCTTGCTTATTTAACTAATTATAGAGTACATCATATGAAATGCTGTACTGGATGAAGCACAAGCCAAAATCAAGATTGCCGGGAGAAATGCCAATAACCTCGGATACACGCAGATGATACCATCTCTTATGGCAGAAAAAGAAGAGGAACTAAAGAGGCTCTTAATGAAAGTAAAAGAGGAGAGTGAAAAAGCTGACTTAAAACTCAGCATTCAAAAAATGAAATTCATGGCATCCAGTCCCATTACTTCATGACAAATAGATGGGGAAACAATGGAAACAGTGAGAGACTTTATTTTCTTGTGTTCCAAAATCACTGTAGATGGTGACTGCAGCTATGAATTAAAATATGCTTACTCTTTGGAAGAAAAGCTATGACCAGCCTAGAAAGCATGTCAAAAGGCAGAGGCATTACTTTGTCAACAATGATCAGTATAGTCAAAGCTATGGTTTTTCCAGTAGTCATGTATTGATGTGAGAGTTGGACCATAAAGAAGCTGAGCACCAAAGAACTGATGCTTTTTAATTATGGTGTTGGAGAAGACTCTTGAGAGTCCCTTGGACTGCAGGGAGATCAAACAAGTCAATCCTAAAGAAAATCAGTCCCGAATATTCATTGGAAGTACTAATGCTGAAGCTCCAATACCTTGGCCACCTAATGGGAAGAACTGACTCATTGGGAAAGACCCTTATGCTGGGAAAGATTGAAGGCAGGAGGAGAGGGGGATGACAGAGAATGAGTTGGTTGGATGACATCACTGACTCAATGGACATGAGTTTGAGCAGGCCTGGAGTGTTGGTGATGGACAAGGAATCCTGGCATGCTGCAGGCCATGGGGTCACGAAGAGGCAGACATGACTTAGCAGCTGAACTGAACATATAGGTGCACATATATTCACAGTATTTTCTTCATATAGAGTACTTCATAGAAAGAAATAAAAGAAAAGCAAACAATAGCAGAAACTGTCTACAGTTTGTTTAATCTTAAAATAAGTTATTGAAACTATAGAAAATGCTAACTAGTCAGACTTAGAGTTTGTTTAGTTGCTAAATCCTGTCTGACTCTTGTGACCCCATGGAGTGTACCTCATCTGGCTCCTCTGTCCATGAGATTTCCCAGGCAAGAATACTGGTGTGGGTTGCTATTTCTTTCTCCAGAAGACCTTAGATACAAGGCAGGAAAAGAGAATCACTGCCAACAGACACCACAGAAGCAGCATGGCAGGGATATGGCATAGCATCACGAACTCAATGGACATGGATTTTAGCAAACTCCAAGAGATAGTGGAGGACAGAGGAACTGGGCATGCTACAGTTCATGGGGTTGCAAAGAAGCTGACATAACTTAGAGACTGAACAACAACAGTGAGCAAAACCTATCAAAGCTTTCAGACCTGGAGACTGCAATAAACCATGTATGGAGTGATAGCAGCTTGGTCCAGAGTGGTGAAAAGTGATCAGATTCTGGATATGTTTTGAAGGTAAAGATAATGAATTTGGAAATAGATCAGATGTAAGATGGGGCTTCCCTGGTAGCTGAGTTGGTAAAGAATCTGCAATACAGGAGACCTGGGTTTGATTCCTGGGTCTGGAAGATTCCCTGGAGAAGGAATAGCCTACCCATTCAAGTATTCTTGGGTTTCTCTGGTGGCTCAGATAGTAAAGAATCTGCCTGTAATGCGGGCAACCTGGGTTTTATCCCTGGGTTGTGAAGATCCTCTGGAGGAGGGCATGGTAAACCACTCCAGTATTCTTGCTTGGATAGAGGAGCCTGGTGGGCCCCAGTCCATGGGGTCACAAAGAGTTGAACACGGCTGAGCACCTAAGTGTGTGTGCGCGTGCGCGCACGCACACACACACACACACAGATGTAGGATATGAGGGAAAAAAGAGTCTAGGGTGATTCTGAAGTTTTGGGCATGAGACAGGAAAGTTTTGCTGCCAACAATTGAAGTGGTAAATATCATCAGCCGTGATATTTAGGAAATCTGGTTCTTGTTGCTGGTGAGAATAACCTCTTTTCCCTCGATCTTCCATGCTGAAAAACCTTTATCAAAACAGTGCAATTGCTAGAATAAAATGATCATTTAGGTTTTTATATGTTCCACTTAAATGAAACCAGCGTATCAGCTAGAATGATGTCCACATTGACTTCTACTGTACTTTGAGTTTTAAAGTCATGGAAGAAGGCTCCTAGAAATAAATAATTCATAGTAACTGCATTATGAAGTTAATTCTAACCAATAGTGTGCCATTAAAATATGAATGTGCAAATAGTTCAATTTTATTTTTTAATTAACTTTTCAGAAGTAATGGCTGACAATTGTCCTTGATCAGATCTAATGCTGTACTTAAATGCTTGACAGTTTTTAAGTCGTTAATGGAAATCAATGGGAACAACTTTCTGAAAAGTGTTATTTACTTTTATCTTCCTACTCTATTTTTAATAAGGACCAGGATTGAAATGTAACTTCCAAAAATCTTTCTGGCTAGAGTTGTCTATTCTTTCCCAAATAAATTCACAGCATGTACTTACCCCTCTGGTATTAATATCTTCCACAAAATATCCAATCTCTGTTCACCAATACCCTTGCTATCTACGCACCACCTTACCTTTCAAGGGTCAACAAAAATTCTACTTCTACTTGTCCTGCCAAGAGCCCACACTGACCTATGACCTCACATACTTCAATGTGATATTTTATATTTTTCACATAGTAGGAAAATATGCTTTGAAAGTTATCATTTGTAAGCAAACATTCAAAGAAAATAAGGACTTAGTTTCTGCATATCTTTTTTCCTCATTGTCCCTTCTTTCCAAGGATTCTTTAAATTAGCACCTTAGAGTGGAAACATGAAAAGTTCATGATTCTAGTGGGCCCTCGTTAGCCACTTGCTGGAATATTTAGAACTGCTAGACCACCCAAATGCCTGATCCTGAAGTGCAGAGAAAAGGTGGAGTTGGGAAGCAAGCTGTAAGAGTTGAGTGCACAACCGATATAGTCCTTGTGTGCTTAGGAAGGAATAGGGTTTGAGGCTAGAGCTATTTTGTTGGTGTCTATGAGAGCACTTTCAGCATGAAACTAATAACAAGAAGTTGAGGTATGTGTGGGGAGATGTTAGGTCTTCTTTGCTAGTGGACTGTCACAGAGAGGACAATAAAGACAAATGTATGCACGCCATGAGACAGTCAACACTGTTGTAGAAAGGGAGAGAAGTTTGCCAACACCAAGGGCTAGAAATAAGGATACTTCTGCTCTTTCTGACTGCCTCTGCTCTATACCAGGATGCTGGGGAATGAGTAGAAGGAGGAAAGGTGAGGAAAAACAGATCCTGCCTCCCTCCATGCCAAGTTGCTAGAGCTATAGGTATGTAATAGCTGAGGATTTTTGAATGGGAAATGAGATGGAAGTTTGTAAGTGAACAAGAGTGAGCCTTAAGAATCAACAAGTCTGGTGATAATTGAAAAAAAGCCCTAATTTTATGAACTCTGAATGAAGCTTTGCTAGGGAACACTGCTACCTATGATGATGACAGAAGATTGGCAAAAAGCAGTTAATAGTATTTATTGGGGAAAATAAAAACATTTCATGCTTAGAGCCCAGTAAAGTTTCCTCATTAAACTGGTATTCCTTTCCTTCTTCAGAAATAGAAATAAGATTATCAACTTTCAGTGCTGCCCAAAATACTAAGAGCCAGGGGCTATTGATAGTGATCAGATAAAGCTGACTCCCTATATCTGGAAGCTTTAAGAACAAATGTGAGCAATGGTAAAAGTAGGATTTTCTCTCTCTCTCTCTCTTGACGTTTATAATGTGCAAATGTTTAATAAGTAAATATTATTTCACGGTTTGTCTTTTCCCATAAGTGGCACTAGTGGGAAAGAATCTACCTGCCAATGCAGGAGACATAAAAGACAAAAGACGTGGTTCCATACCTGGATATGAAAGATCCCCTAGAGGAGAGCATGGGAACCCACTCCAATATTCTTGGCTGGAGAATTCTATGGAGAGAGTAGCCTGACAGGCTACAGTCACAAAGAGTCTCAGAGAGGGTCAAGACATGAATGAAACGACTTAGCGTGCATGCGCGCACACACACACACACACAGCCATTCACACACACACATTCCTATGAAATATCCCTATCACATGAGTGTCCTACACTTGGTCTGATGTTAAAGCAAAATTGTAGCCCTTGATCTTTTTCATCCTTCCATACTGATTTCCAGCATTAGGCTATGGCTTTTCAAAGGATGAAATGATGTCATTTGCAGCAACATGAATGGATTTAGAGAAAATCATACTAAGTGAAGTAAGGCAGACAGAGACAAATATCATAGGACACTCCCTATATCTGGAATCTTATAAACGAATACAAATTAACTTATCTGCAAAACAGAAATGGAGTTACAGATGTTAAAAATAAACTTGTGGTTGCCAAGGAATAAGGGGAGGGGGGATAAATTGGGAGACTGGGCTTGACATATATCCACTACTATGTATAAAATATGTAATTAATAAGGAGCACAGGGAACTATACTCAATACTTTATAATGGCCTATATGGTAAAAGAATCTGGAAAAGAGGGGCTATATGTGTATGTGTAACTCATTCGCTTTGCTGTATACTTCAAACTAATACAACATTGCAAATCAGCTATACTCTAATATCCCAGTCCTAGACATGTATATAGAAAAAACAATAATTCAGAAAGTTACATGCACCCTAGTATTCATTGCAGCACTATTCACAAAGTCTAAGATATGGAAGGAACCTAAATGTCCATCAACAGAATGGATAAAGAAGATGTGGTACATATATACAATGGAATATTACTTAAACATCAGAAGGGAGAAGGGAATGGCAAAACAATTCAGTATTCTTGCCTTGAGAACCCCATGAACAGTATGACAAGGCAAAAAGATAGGACATGGAAAGCTGAACTCCCCAGGTCGGTAGGTGCCCAATAGGCTACTGGAGAAGAATGGAGAAATAGCTCCAGAAAGAATGGAAAGGCTGAGCCAAGCAAAAACAACATCCAATTGTGGATGTGACTGGTGATAGAAGTAAGTCTGATGCTGTAAAGAACAATATTGCATGGGAACCTGGGCTGTTAGGTCCACTAATCAAGATAAACTGGAAGTGGTCAAACAGGAGATGGCAAGAGTGAACATCAACATTTTAGGAATCAGTGAAATAAAATGGACCAGAATGGAGGAATTTAACTCAGATGACCATTACTTCTACTACTGCAGGCAAGAATCCTTAGAAGAAATGGAGTAGCCATCATAGTCAACAAGAGTCCAAAATGCAGTACTTGGGTGCAATCTCAAAAATGACAGAATGGCCTTTGTTCATTTCCAAGGCAAACCATTCAATATCACAGTAATCCAAGTCTATGCCCAAACAGTAATGCCAAAGAAGCTGAAGTTGAATGATTCTATGAAGACCTACAAGACCTTCTAGGACTAACACCTAAAAAAGATGTCCTTTTTTTTTCACAGGGGACTGGAATGCTCAAGTAGGAAGTCAAGAGATACCTGGAGTAATCGGCAAGTTTGTCCATGGAGTACAAAATGAAGTCAGGCAAATGTTAATAGAGTTTTGCCAACAGAATGCACTGGTCATAAAAAACACCCTCTTCCAACAACACAAGAAACAACTCTACACAAGGTCATCACCAAATGGCCAATACTGAAATCAGATTGCTCATATTCTTTGCAGCCAAAGATGGAGAAGCTCTATACAGTAAGCAAAAACAAAACCAGGAGCTGACTGTGACTCAGATCATGAACTGCTTATTGCAAAATTCAGACTTAAATTGAAGAAAGTAGGGAAAACCACTAGACCATTCAGGTATGACCTAAATCAAATCCTTCATGATTATACCATGGAAATGACAAATAGACACAAAAGATTAGATAGGATAGATAAGAGTGTCTGAAGAACTATGGATGGAGGTTCGTAACACTGTACAGGAGGTGGTGATCAAATCATCATCAAGAAGAAGAAATTCAAAAAGGGAAAATGGTTGTGTGAGGAGGTCTTAAAAATAGTCAAGAAAAGAAGGGAAGTAAAAGGCAAAGGAGAAAAAGAAAGATATATCCACCTGAATGCAGAGTTCCAAAGAACAGCACAGAGAGATAAGAAAGCCTTCCTCAGTGATCAGTTCAAAGAACTAGAGAAAAACAATAGAAGGGGAAAGACTAGATCTCTCTTCAAGAAAATTAGAGATAACAAGGGAACGTTTCATGCAAAGATGGGTACAAAAAAGGACAAAATGGTATGGCTCTAACAGAAGCAGAAGATACTAAGAAGAGGTGGCAAGGACCCACAGAAGAACCATACAAAAGGTATCTTTGTGGTCCAGATAACCATAATGATGTGATCATTCACCTAAAGCCAGACATCCGGGAATGTGAAGTCAAGTGGGAATTGGGAAACATCACTATGAGTCAGTTTTCATTCCAATCCCAAAGAAAGGCAATGCCAAAGAATATTCAAACTACCACACAATTTCACTTATTTCACACACCAGCCAAGTAGTGCTCAAAATTCTTCAAGTCAGGATTCAATGGTATGTGAACCATGAACTTTCAGATGTTCAAGCTAGATTTAGAAAAGGCAGAAGAACCAGAAATCAAATTGCCAATATCCGTTGGATTATCAAAAAAGCAAGAGAGTTCCAGAAAAACATCTATTTCTGCTTTATTGACTATGCCAAACCCTTTGACTGTGTGGATCACAACAAACGGTAGGCAATTCTGAAAGAGAAGGGAATACCATACCACCTGACCTGCCTCCTGATAAATCTGTATGCAGGTCAGGAAGCAATAGTTAGAACTAGACATGGAAAAACCAACTTGTTCCAAAATTGCAAAAGGAGTACATCAAGTCTATATATTGTCACCTTGCATATTTAAATTATATGCAGAGTGAGAGAAATTCTCTCAGTCGTGTCCTACTCTTTGCAATCCCATGGACTATACATTCCATGGAATGCTCCAGGCCAGAATATTGGAGTGGGTTGCTGTTCCCTTCTCTAGGCGATCTTTCCAACCCAGGGAACAAACCCAGCTTTCCTGCATTGCAGGCAAATTCTTTACCAGCTGAGGCACCAGAGAAGTTATATGCAGAGTACATCATGTGAAATGCCAGAATGGATGAAGCACAAGCTAGTATCAAGATTGCAGGGAGACAAGGTTCATTGCAGCACTGTTAACAATAGCTAGGACATGGAAACAACCCAAATGTCCATCAGTAGATGAATGGATAGGAAAGTTGTGGTACATATACACAATGGAATATTACTCAGCTATTAAAAAGAACACATTTGAGTCAGTTCTGATATGGTAGATGTAACTGGTAACTGGAGCCTATTATACAGACTGAAATAAGTCAGAAAGAAAAACACCAATACAGTATATTAATGCACATACATGAGATTTAGAAAGATGGTAATGATGACCCTATATTCAAGACAGCCAAAGAGACACAGATATAAAGAACAGACTTTTGGACTCTGTAGAAGAAGGCGAGGGTGGGATGATTTGAGAGAATAGCATTGAAACATGTATATTACCATATGTGAAACAGATGACTAGTCCCAGTTCAATGCATGAAACAGGGCACCCAAAGTGGTACACTGGGACAACCCAGAGGGATGGGATGGAGAAGAAGGTTGGGGGGGGGTGTTCAGGATGGGAGGACACATAAACACCTGTGGCTGATTTATGTCAATGTATGGCAAAAACCTTCACAATATTGTAAAGTAATTAGCCTTCCATGAAAATAAATAAATAAATTGTAAATAAAAGATTGCAAGGGGAAATATCAGTAACCTCAGATATGCAGATGACACCACCATTATGGCAGAAAGCAAAGAGGACCTAGAGATTCTCTTGATGAAAGTGAAAGAAGAGTGTGAAAAAGCTGGGTTAAAACTCAACATTCAAAAAAAAAAAAAAACTAAGATCATAACGTCTAGTCCCATCACTTCATGCAAATAGATGGGGAAACAATGGAAGCAGTGACAGATTTTATTTTCTTGGGCTTCAAAATCACTGCAAATGGTGACTGAAGTCATGAAATTAAAATACACTTGCTCCTTGGAAGAAAAGCTATGGCCAACCTAGACAGCATATGAAAAAGCAGAGACACTGCTTTACCAACAAAGGTCTGTCCAGTCAAATCTATGGTGCTTCCAGTAGTCATATATGGGTGTGAGAGTTGCACTGTAAAGAAAGCTGAGTGCCTAAAAATTGATGCTTTAGAACTGTGGTGTTGGAGAAGACTCTTGAGAGTCCCTTGAACTGCAAGGATATCAAAGCAGTCAATCTTAAAGCAAATCAGTCCTGAATATTCATTGGAAGGACTGCTACTGAATGAGAAGCTCCAATACTATGGCCACCTTATGTGAAAAACTGACTCTTTAGAAAAACCCTGATGCTGGGAAAGACTGAAGGCAGGAGGAAAAGGGGATGACAGAGGATGAGATGGTTGGAAGGCATCACTAACTCAATGGACATGAGTTTGAGCAAGCTCTTGGAGTTTGTGATAGACAGGGAATCCTGGTGTGCTGCAGTCTGTGGGGTCCCAAAGAGTCAGACATGATTGCATGACTGAATTGAAACTGTTTACTTAGTCATAGAAAAGAACAAAATTGTGCAACTTGCAGAGACATGAATAAACCTGGAGTTCCATACATACTCTGTCATCCAGAGTGAAGTAAATCAGACAGAGAAAAACAAATATCGTATAGTGTTGCTTATATATTAAATCTAGAAAAAATAATAGATATGAACTTATTTGGTACTCCATGGACATCAGGACGCCAGGCTTCTGTGTCCTTCACCATCTCCCAGAACTTGCTGATACTCATGTCCATTGAGTGGGTGATACCATCCAACTATCTTTCCTCATTGTTCCCTTCTCCTCCTGCCTTCAATCTTCCCCAGCATCCGGGTCTTCTCTAATGAGTCAGCCTGTCCCATCAGGGGGCCAAAGTATTGGAATTTCACTTTCAACATCAGTTCTTCAAATGGATATTCAGGGCTGATTTCTTTTAGGATTAACCAATTTGATCTCCTTGAAGTCCAAGGAACTCTCAAGAGTTTTCTTCAACACCACAGTTCAAAAGCATCAGTTCTTTGACTCTCAGCTTTCTTTATGGTCCAACACTCACATCCATACAGGAGAAACCATAGCTTTAACTAGATGGAACTTTGTTGGCAAAGTAATGTCTCTGCTTTTTAATATGCTGTCTAGATTTATCATAGCTTTTCTTCCAGGGGAAATGCTTTTTAACTTCATGACTGCAGTCACCATCTACAGTGATTTTGGAGCCCAAGAAAATAAAGTCTCTTTTATATAGTTCTTCTGTGTATTCTTTCTACCTCTTCTTACTATCTTCTACTTCTGTTAGGTCCATACTGTTTCTGTCCTTTTTTGTGCCCAATGTTGCATGAAATGTTCCCTTGATTTCTCTAATTCTATTGAGATTATATATTAATATATAATTATTAATTATATATTATAATTATATAATATATATTAATATAATATTAATAGTAATTAATATATAATTATATATTATTATTTTAAATTTTCTTTACTTTATTGTGTTGGTTTTGCCATACATTGACATGAATCCGCCATGAATCCAGAACCCCCCTCCCTCCTCCCTCCCGATTCCCTCCCCCTGGGTCATCCCGGTGCACCAGCCCCCAGCATCAACCCTGGGCTGGCGATTGATTTCACATATGATGATTAACATGTTTCAATGCCATTCTCCCATATCATCCCACCCTTGCCCTCTTCCACAGAGTCCACGAGACTGTCCTATACATCTGCGTTCCTTTTGCTGTCTCGCATGCAGGGTTCTCGTTACCATCTTTCTAAATTCCATATATATGCATTAGTATACTGTATTTTTGTTTTTCCTTCTGGCTTACTTCACTCTGGATAATGGGCTCCAGTTCCGTCCACCTGAGTAGAACTGATTCAAATGAATTTTTTTTTAATGCTGAGTAATATTCCATTGTGTATATGTACCACAGCTTTCTTATCCATTCGTCAGTTGATGAGCATCTAGGTTGCTTCCATGTCCTGGCTATTGTAAACAATGTGGCAATGAACATTGGGGTACACATGTCTCTTTCAATTCTGGTTTCCTCTGTGTGTATGCCCAGCAGTGGGATTGCTGGGTCATATGGCAGGTCTATTTTCAGTTTTTTAAGGAATCTCCACACTGTTCTCCATAGTGGCTATAATAATATATATTATTATATATAATAAAATAGATAGCTAATAAGAACCTAATGTTTAATAGGGATCTCTGTTCTCTGTGTTTACCTAAATGGGAAGGAAATCTGATACAGGGGAGATACATGTAGACATGTAACTGATTCACTTTGCTGTAGCAGAACTAACACAACATTTTAAAATATGTATACTCCAGTAATTTTTTTTAAAAAAAGGAAAAAAAATAAACTTTGGCTTTTCTTCAATCAGCATATAGGCTTTCTGAGTCTCAGATGGTCTTGTGTTCAGCCTCATTAGGTTCTAATCAGGAAGGCACTTCTTTATGCCTGCTCAGACTTGACAGAATTTTACTGGTCAAAAATTAATTTTCTATATGTTTATTAGTGCCAAATTCTCTCCTAACCATTGTTGTGAAAAGATTATAGTCTCAACACTGCATGTAAAGATCACTCACTACTTCTTATCCATGTTTCATTATGTTCAGAAACTTTCATATAGATTTTAAACATGTTAACATAAGGAGTAACACCTATTTTCTAACACTATTAATGGAATAAAGAAAGTAGGACATTCATTCCTGTCATAAGAAATTAAAAGAAAACCATAAGAAAAATATTGTTCTTTATAATTTTTAAAATTAGCAATGACCACTGATTATTTTAATCTAAGTGGATTTTATATCTGTTTTTCTCTTGTTTTAAGTGGTTATTTTTTAGGTATGAACATCAGGATTCATTAAGCAATTTATCATCTAATCATTCATTGATGGCTGGAACCATAAATCAAAATTATTAAATGTGTGTACTCTGAATATATACTTTGAGTATTGTTTTTTCAATTTGGCTTGCTGAAAAAGCCAATTATATTATATATTTTTCAATTATACCTGCATTTATTTTGTTCCACTATTTTAGTTGAAATCTTATAAATAAAGGTATTTAATGGAGATAAAATATGGTTCATTTGGAACAGGCATTTCTCATATAAATCAATAGAAATAAATCCAATCCGAATTTACAAACAGCATTGTTTTGGTTGCTTCTCTGAGATTATTTCACCCACAGGGCTAGAAAATAAATTTCTTTTTGTCTTCTACCTGATATTAGACTAATATTTGTCTCAGTGTGGAATGAGGTAGATAAGACATGCTTAAGATGTTTTCAGAGGTAGCAGGGCTGGCCAAAAATTGCAGTCTTTGGTGTTGGACAAATCTGCATTTAATTTCATATTTTATCAGTTCATGATTTAATGTTTTTCTGGCACATATTACTGGACCTCTCTGAGTCTGTTTCCTGCTGTTCAAATGGGATAATAATGACTACTGTTCAATAGACATTGTCTGCTAAGTGACTAGCCTAGGGTATTTATATGGTATGGAATCATTTAGGATAAATTTTCAAGTGTATTATTGGGTAAACATATTTGATATATCATATTTTGTATTTACCACTTTGCAGGAGCTGATTTGACAGGAGATGTTTCAGTGCAACTGAAATAAACCAGCCATTAATCATTAACCCTGATGGATGAGGTAACTAACACTTAGAGAGGTAACCAACTTGGTCAAGGTCAATACTAGCAGGACAAATGTGAGGCCTGACTTTTGGTCTCCTAGGCTAATATTTTCTCTATCTTGATCTAAATGACCTTTAGTACAAGCTATGCTAAACACAGTACAGAATTTAGGGAGTATTAAGTCTTGGTCACAGTTGGATGTTTGATTATGTGGATCAGCTCTTTGCATTGGATAAAGCTAATGACAATCTTTCAAAAATAAAACATTGAAAAACAGAGTTAGGAAACCAAGTTGTGTGAGTAGAGTTGAGTTTATACTCACAACCTATGTATTATATTTTATTTAATCTTTAAGTAATACATATAAAGTAAAGAAGTAATTCAATTGATTTTGGCTCTACCGGTAAAGAATCTGCCTGCCAATGCAGGAGATGCAAGAGACGTGTGTTCCATCCCTGGGTCAGGAAGATCCCTGGAGTATGAAATGAGAACCCACTCCAGTATTCTTGCCTGGAAACTTCCATGGACAGAGGAGCCTGATGGGGCTGCAAAGAGTCGAACAAGACTGAGCACACATAAATGTATACATCTATAAACATATAGCTATTTCTTTAGCAGGTCATTTTTCCTAAATGTAAAAGAAAAATTTTAGCTATTTTATCTCTAAGTTTGCTTTTAAGTTTGTCACTCATGATCAAAATATGTTAGGGAGGGGGAACCTATCTATTATTGACTGCCCAATTATGCCTTTCCTTAAGCACTTTTTCACTGCATATATTCTTGGAGGCTTCCTTTATCTGTACCGTACAAACTCAGTCCTTTGGTCATGATTTCTTGCCTGAGGATAGAAGCCTCACAGAAAGTGGAAATATCCCATAGCGGGCCCTGAGTCTTTTAAACAATTTTTTTTAAAAGAAATTTTTTTAAAAGAATTGATCTATTCATTGGATGGCAACATCACATAGAAACAAAGATACAATTGACATGAATTAAGGGTGCCAATATAGGCAGGCTCAGGAGGCTGAGACTTGGGAAGGGTCGTTCTGAGGAATTGAGATTGAGCAGATGCAACAAGCAACGTGCATGTCAGGAGGAAACTTGTACCTCTAGAGAGGAAAGAGTGATGTGAAAGGCAAGAGAGACAGGAAGCTTCCAGTTCTTACTAGACACAACTGAAATTTCTGCTCCATATTATCTTGACATTTCAGTAAATCTTTCCAATAAATTCTCATTTGTAGGTTAATCTGAATCGATTTTGGTCCTGCTGGTAAAGAATCAAGATACTTAGAGAGCCTTTTGGTTGACAAACTTATGGCTGTTTGGTAGATTCAGTGATACAGAAAAAGTGCCATATACTTGTAGAAGTTCCTCCATTTTTGTCATAGAACCTTTAATTGAGTATATTCCCAACAAATATTTGATTTGAATCCTCAAACATGAAAAAAAATCTGTTCTGTCTTTATTAATATGTATTTCGTTATTTATCATTTGACTGTGCTGCACAACTTGTGGGATCTTAATTTCCCAACCAGGGATTGAATGCATGCCCCCTGCATTGAAAGTTTGGAGTCTAACATGACTAGATCAGCAAGGAAGTCCCATGAAATGACTTAGACTAAACTTGAATGTAGCAGCCATCTTTCCAAATCAATTTCTTTGTGATACACAACTGAGGGTACTTTCCTATTATATCAGTTCATAAGAATCATTATCACTGTTGGGAAAGAAAAGGTACAATCAGAGGAAGATGAGGTTTTTGTTTGTTTGTTTTGAGCAAGAGTAGTTTATTAAGAAAAGTGTTAAAAAATCTTTTGTTTTTCCATTTGAAAAATGTCTAGTAGACACTAAAACATCTGGTTGAAAACTGAAATCTTCAGTGACACATCTGGATGTTTGCTCCATATGATGTCAAACATGAGGATAATTAAAAACATAGAGCAAAATTACTTAAATGTTAAACTTTCATCCAGATGTTTTATGCTATATTAGACAAAAATAAAATCTTTATGTCAGACATTAAAATAATCAGGAATATCTAAATGTCACTATGAATAAAATAACATTTCTAATATGTTTCACTGGAGAGAAAGTATTAACTGATAATTAGAGACTATACAAGAAGTTCGTTAGTTAAAAGTTTTTTTAATCTGATCAGTAGTAACTAGTAAAATGTGGGGATATGGGATGAACATTCCTGGATGAAAATTGTCCATACCTACTGATGAATAAACAAGTATATTTTGATTTCCCCATGTTTTGTTCATTTTTTTGTTTTTATTTATTTATATTTTTAATTTTTAATGTATTTGTTTATTTTCTTTACATTATTGTGCTGAGTTTGCCATACATTGACATGAATCCACCATGGGTATACATGTGTTCCCTTTCCAGAAACCCCCTCCCACCTCCCTCCCAATTCCCTCTCTCTGGGTCATCCCGGTGCACCAGCCCTGAGCACCCTGTGTCATGCATCAATCCTGGGCTGGCGATTCATTTCACATATGATAATTTACATGTTTCAATGCCATTCTCCCATATCATCCCACCCTTGCCCTCTTCCATAGAGTCCAAAAGACTGTTCTATACATCTGTGACTCTTTTGCTGTCTCACATACAGGGTTATCATTACTATCTTTCTAAATTCCATATATATGTGTTAGTATACTGTATTGTTGTTTTTCTTCTGGCTTACTTCACTCTGTATAATAGGCTCCTGTTTTGTCCACCTCAGTAGAACTGATTCAAATGTATTCTTTTTAATGGCTGAGTAATATTCCATTGTGTATACATACCACTCTAGTGGATTATTTATTAAAGAACACATAAGTTTATTTTTGCTAATGGAGAGATGAGGCAAACTTTTGAATTAAAATTCCTTGACAGTGTTTATTTGTGAGAAATAAAGTCTAAGTAGGTATAACTTGCAGCTCTAATTCAACTTTAAAGAGTACCAGATGATATAGCCAAGGTTGACTCACAAGTTGTATCCAAATATAATATGGTAAGAGTAAGACGTAGAGAGTTGAGGATAGTGGAAGACATTTGGCTGACCCAGTAGGCTTAGACAAACAAAGTGTTAAATCCAGGCAGGAGAATAAATGCAGAGAAGGAAGGACTGTACCTTTGGGTGGTACAGGCAGTAAAAACAAGGTTTACCATCTAGGGAATCAGAGGAGGTTAACGGTGCTGCCAAGTCATGCTAGTGGACAGAATCAAATACCTCATGGGTAAATACATTAAAAAAAAAACAACAACAAACAACAAATATGTGTGTGCATGCATGCTGTTTCAGTTGTTTCCAACTCTTTAAGACCCAGTGAAGTGTGGCCTGCCAGGTTCTTCTGTCCATGGGATTCTCCAGGCAAGAATACTGGAGTGAGTTGCCGGGCCCTCCTCCAGGGGATCTTCCCAACCCAGGGATTAAACCCAGGTTCTTTTACATCTCCTGTATTGGCAGACATGATGCCAATACCACTGGTGCCACCTGTTAATGCATATAAATGAAATCTAGAAAACTGGTACAGATGAACCTATTTCCAGGGTGAGAACAGAAATGCATACATAGAAAACAGACATGTGGATAGAAATGAGGGATGGGGGTGAAGAGGACAGTAGGACAAACTGGAAGATTAGAATTGACATATAAATGCTACAATGTGTAAAATACATGACTATTGGAAAGCTGCTGTATAGCATAGGGAGCTCAGCTTGGTTCTCTGTGATGACCTCGATGGATGGGATGGGGATGGGTGGGAGAAAGGTCCATGAGGAATGGGTTATATGTACACATAAGCTGATTCATGTCAGTTTTCAGCAGAAACTAACACAATATTGTACAGCAATTATACTACAATAAAATTATATTATAAACATATAATGTAAGCATAACTTTGAATACTTTTAGTAATATTCATATTTAACAGCTAAAAAAATAAACAAGGAAAGCCTCTGTGTTCACAGATCAGTTTTTTTTTAATTGGCTTTATTTATTTATAAGTTAAAATGTCTCCAATCAAAAATGGCTCCATCAAAATCTTGGTAAGAAATCATAATATATCCAAGTGAGGGTTTACCCACAATGAAGAATAAACATTAGAAGTCTCATTTAAGTTCAGAGAAGCCCAGTGACATTCAAGGAGACCCTCAATTATGAAGTAGAAGACTATAAGCACAAATCCAGATTTAGCATCTCCAAAGACCACATTTTTCCCCACTTATGTTGTCTTTGAAAACATCAAAACATTAGTCCCCTTTTTATGCACTGAGATGAGAATCGCTACACTGAACCATTTCATAGACTAACATGGATATACAGACTATAGAGGTATATCACAAACTAACTTGAGAAACAAATCTGATTATGGAAAAGATTAAACATTTTCTACAAACTAGTTTATGTATGAAACATGAAAAGTGTGGAACAGTGAAAAGATGGTAGACTTTATCGTCAGATGGGTAAAACTTCACATTTCCATTTTGCCATCCAATTTTGACTGGATAACATAAACACTGATGTGTAATGAATGTAAAAAATGAAGGTAACACCAAAGCAACTTTTTCTCTAAATTGTCATCCTGTTAAAATAAAGCTTCTCAAACATATAACTTCATAAACCTGATTCAACATTTGGTGCACAGAACACAATAAATATGGAGAGAGAACACTTAAGGAAGTTACTTTAATATCTATAGATACATGTATCTGTGTTCTTGCCAATATTTACCAATGTTTCTCTCAAAGGTCAGGACCATATATAGTATATTAGGATCCACATATGTTTTCTCAGTCAGGAAATCATTTCAGGCTTAGGTCAAGAGTTTAACATCTTGCCAGACAAAGCATGATTTTGCTCATGCTAGACTCTCCTTCCTAGTTCATAAATCTTTGGGAGGTGTCCAGACAGGGGCCTTAAAGGCCCAAATCAAGGGCATTAAGGTCAAGATCAACTGTGTGTGTGTGTGTGTGTGTGTGTGTGCTCACTCAGTAATGTATGACTGTGACCCCATGGATTGTAGCTTGCCAGGCTCTCTGTCCATGGAACTTTCCAAGCAAGAATACTGGATTGGGTTGCCATGCCCTCTTCCAAAGGATCTTCCCAACCCAGGGATTGAACTCACTTCTCCTGTGTCTCCTACATTGCAGGCAGATTCTTTACCAGCTGAGCCATCAGGGAAACCTGGTCAAGAGCATAGAAAGTTTAAATTATGTCTAGATGGGTCAGATTCAGGACAGCAAAACCCAGATGACTTCTGCAATCTCTCAACCCTTGAAAGCATTATTAAAATATTTTTATTTTCAATAGCCATTGATATTCCCCTTGTTTTGTGTTCCTATTCCATCTTTTTTGATAGCAACTAAAGTATTTGTGGGAGGTGAAGAGTAGAGGGAATTGTGTTTTTATGGTGAGCTTTGGATCAGAATCTGGCTTCTGCAAAGTTTAGTTCATTGATTGATTTTTCCCTCTTTGTGTGATGCCTGAGTTTTGTGCTAGTAAATCGAGATGTAAAATTCAGTCTTTTAAAAACTATTGGCAAAAGCTTTATATTCATAGATGTTTGTATTTTGCCCCTTTTACAGAAATATGGTCAGAGGAAAGGATGAGAGAGGTGGTGTTCTCACAGAAGATAATCGAAACCCCTTTAATTTGTTGATAGACCTTGTTCTCTAGAGTTCCAGTGACCATCCCACTAGGGAAATTTTTTGTGTGTCATTTTATCCACAGCTTCAGAATATGTCCTGAACTCTGTTGCCTTCCTTTTTCTTTCTCCATCCCTCATTTTAAAAATATTTTACTTTCTTATTTATTTAGTGGCATCTGGTGTTAGTTACAGCATCTGGTATCTTCACTGCATCATGAGGCTCTTTCCTCGTGGTGTGGTGCTCAGACTCTCTAGTTGTGGCACACAGTCTCAGTGGTTGTAGCACATGGCCTTTAGGTGCTCTGCAGCAAGTGGAATGTTAGTTCCCCAACCAGGGATCGAACCCAGGTTCCCTGCATTGCAAGGGAGATTTTTAACCACTGGACCACCAGAGACATCCCTCCATTCCTCTTTCTCTTCTATTTTTCTGTTCTCATTTTCTCATGCAGCATTATTTATCCAGCTATGGTCTTCTCTAGGTTGTTGTTTGGTGGGTTTTTAACTTCTAATACAAGGTGAGAATCATTTTCTTAAAGAAAGATCTTCCAAATAGACTTTTGATAAAGCTATTATTTAGTTATTTTGTCTCTGTTTCAATGTAAACAGTCTCTTGCTTGATATTCACCTAGGTAATTTTAAAATATTAAACACATCAAACCAGTGACTTTATAAAATATTCTTATTTATTTATTTGGCTGTACCAGGTCTTGGTTGTGGAACACAGGATCTTTGATCTTCGTTGCAGCCTGGGGGATCTTCAGGTGTGGCTTGCGAACTCTTAGTTGCAGCTTAGTTGCAGCATGTGGAATATAGTTGCCTGACTAGGGATCCAACCTGGGCCCCGTGCAATGGGAGTGTGAAGTTTTAGCCACTGAATCAACAGGGAAGTCCCCCAACCCAGTGACTTTTAGATTATTTCAAGTGGTTTAATAAGTATTGACACAATCTGGATACTTAATAACACCTAGACTAAATGGTTTCAGTAAAGGCAGTATAGTGATTTGTGTCATTCCATTATAATCCTATTCTATTTCTAATGGTTAAATATTCTCATAAAAGAAGTTACCTATGGATGTGCATGCTGCTTTTTTTCATTCTTGTTTGAAGTAAAATTGTTAAAGTCCCAGCTAGATTCAGTAATTGGCTGTCGTATGCTATTTTCAATCCTGCTTTGAAGAGACTTGCTTCTTTCTCTACTGTTCTCTGTTTGCACCACAAAATATTCAAAATGGACAGATCAAAGTGGAATATTTATTTTTATTACTCTTCTCTCATTTCTGGTACATATTCCAATTTTTCTCAGAGTAAAGACCAAAGATGTGGGTCAAAATAGAATTTGAACAGATATGGATTGGGTCTGTTAGTTGACCAGGAGATGCAAAGAAAGGAGAATCAGAGCTGGAATACTTGTAAATACTTGCAAAACCTGTAACAGTGTCTTCATATAGATGAAAGCATGAATTTATTATCTGAGAGAAGGAAGTATGAGGTCAAGGAAGGGAAAAGAAGAGAAACAGAGTCTCCTAACTTTGTATCCTGAGTGTTTGGTGAAGTTATTGATTACATGCCTACCATCAAAATGGAATTCCACCTGTAAGAGATTGCCTTCACTTGACTTCTGTACACAACTGTCTCTTGAAGATGGGAAAGCATCTGTTAAGAGATTAGGTTTACTTTGCAGGTGCCGGAAAGGATTTGTTTACATCATATTTCTTCTCCTTGAGCTAACATTTCAAAAATACACTTATTTAAAGATTAGTTCACTTTGTATGGCAGAAATAAGGCTTTGTTTTGGCCACTCTCATGGAACAGGAATGCTTGGTAGAAAGCTTCTCTTTTTCTCTGTCTGTCTCTCTGTCACTTATTCTGCCTGTCTCTTTTTCTCCATCCTGGCCCTCCTCTCTTAATACAATTTTTCATTCTTCAGGAATATCTTTACCTGTATCTTCCTTCAAAATGGCTTAACATAAATACATACTTAATTTTGTCTTTCTTCTTTATTTAAAACCATGGATATAGCTAATATTTCTTCTCCCTAATATGTGACTCCCAGTTGGCCCTGCTAGCAGGGGTTGGACTCTGAATCACCTTTTCTGAACTGACCTCTCTTTTGTCTTAAATGGAATCATCGTTAACACATCTGGTACATCTCCTGGAACGCATAGCTCAACTATATCAGGAGGCTCCAGCAATAACACAGATTTCAGAGTTCTGAGCTGACTGGGCAAGAGGGCCATCTGATGATAGTCAAGGTTATCAGAGTTATCAAACCTAACAAGCTAGAATCAGATTCTACTTTTTACCTTAGGAATGAATGTTTCATGAATTGAGATGCCAGGATGGAAATTAAGTGAAGAATATTTCTGAGCAATTGTCTGGTGAAGAGGCAGCTGTCTCCAACTGTTCTTTTGATTTCTCTCTTTCCACTTGTTAACCTTCAAAGTTCTGCCCTATGTCCCAGTCTAGTCTGATGCAAGAAATAACTTGATTGCCCCCATCAGGTTGGTCCAAGGATGATTCGGATGAAGTGGGTCTGAAAATATTCATCTCACATTTAGTAAGCATCCCAGAGGACTCATATAATCATGACCTGGTTATATGAATGTCCCCATTCTCACCTTGATCCCAGTCTTGCCTGTTCACCCTTGGGCCCTCACTGACACCATAGTTCCTGATATCAAGATTCTTAATACTTATCTATTGCATGAATGGAGAATAGCACATATATAGCAAGTAACAAATAAGTTTCAGACTTTGTTCTGTGCTTTGGAGATTCAATAATATATATCACAAACTTGCCTCAAAAGATTATTTGTACTGTCAGTGCTATGTTGTCTGGTACAGGGATGGTATTGGTGGTACCTTAGGGGCCTACTGAATGTTTGGAAGTCAGGGACCTTCTTTCTGAAATCAGGAAGGTGCTGTGTGGTCTATTCTCTAATAGAAAAAGTGGAGTCTAGTGGCATCCAGAGACAATACCACAGAAGCAATTAGAAAGCATTACACCAATCTGGAAGAGGAGAGAAACTTACATTCTCAATTTTTAAAAAATAAAGATGGTGAAATCTGAATACAAATTCTGAAATGTGAACTCAGCCAGTTGTGCCGCCCACCTCCCAAGGGCAGTCAGGCCTGGGGCTTCTGCTAATTGACAAGTCTCATGGCCACCACATTTACCAGCTTCTCCTATCTCAGTGACTCGTGATTTGGCATGGCATTGCTACACTTGGGAACTCAGACCATAACTTCAAATGACAACCTGAAAAAATTGATATGGAGTACTGTTTATTGTATTTTTCTCCATTGTTGGGTATGAATGAACATTTAAATATTCAGAATATCTCCGATTCCTCCTTGTGGGCTAACCTTATACCTTCATAAAATAATGAGAAGATGTTCCTGCAAAGACGTGAGAATTTACTAATAAAAAATGAGTTAATTAAAGTCCAACATGAATTTAGGTGAAATATGTAACCTAGCAACTTCTCAGATTCCCTGTCTAGACAGTAGGGAAAGAAAATAAACTGAATTGTTGATAAGATTAAACAAGATAATGTGTAAAATTTTAATAAATATTTGTCCTCCTAAATTTCCATTTTATTTCATTATATAACTGTGTATAAGACCATGCCAGAGTGCCTTTATAGATACACAGCATGGGAATAATCAGGAAAATTTGAAATACTGGAAAAAAATGATTGTTTCTTTATCTCCATTTACTGAGCTGCAACTATTTCTGCTGGTGCACATTATTTAAAGCATTTCTGAGAAAACATTCTGCAAAAAAAATCACATGAGAGAAGCTGAATATGATGGATAAAAATGAAGATATTGAGGGTATAATTAGTTGTTCTCAGAAATTAGTGCACCCTTGAATCACTGCAGAAGTTTGTTATGATTTTATTCATATGAATATTTGGATTCCACTTTCCCAAAATTTGCAGTCAGTGGGTTCCAGTGACAGAGTTTGAAAAACCCAGCTCTCAAGATTAACAGGTAAGAAGAAAATGATGTGCACTTTAAAACTGTTAATTGAATGGTAGAAGCTTAAAGTTTGAGAATACACTGTGAAATGGAAAACTACTAGGTCACTGAAAACCCGAGAATGGCATTTGCTAGTTGTATAGAATTGTCCTTTTTAAGGTTGCCAAAATATAAACATTTATTAACAGTATTCTGAAGAACTACTCTTAACTCTTTCAAAATTGATTAGATTTTTGAAGGAAAGGGATGGGCTAGATTTGAGTGATGTACTACATATTATAACATTGATATGTAAAATATTTTAAAAGATAAATGCTCCAAAGTAAAATGTTTTAGAAGATCAATGTAAATCTTCTCCTTAGAAATATAATTCTTGTCCTTCTAATACTTCAGCCATGAAAGGAAAAGATGCTTGTTCCTTGGAAGAAAAGCTATGACAAATCTAGACAGTGTATTAAAAAGCAGAGACACCACTTTATTGACAAAGGTCCATACAGTCAAAGCTATGATTTATCCACTAGTCATGTATGGATGTGAGAGTTGGGCCATAAAGAAGGCTGAAAGAAAGTGAAAGTGTTAGTCGCTCAATTGTGTCTGACTCTTTGTGATACCACTGACTGTAATCAGACTCTCTGTTCATGGAATTCTCCAGGCAAGGATACTGGGGTAGGTTGCCATGTCCTTGTCCAGGGGGTCTTCCTCACCCAGGGATCGAGCCCAGGTTTCCTGCATTGCAGGCAGATTCTTTACCATCTGAAGTACCAGGGAAGTCCCCTAAAGAAGGCTGAGCCCCAAAGAATTGATGATTTTGAACTGTGGTGCTAGAGAAGACTCTTGAGAATCTATTGGACAGCAAGGAGATCAAACCAGTCAGTCCTAAAGGAAATCAGTCCTAAATATTCATTGGAAGGACTGATGCTGAAGCTAAAACTTTAATACCTTGGCCACCTGTTATGAAGTGCCAATATGCTGGGAAAGATTGAAGGCAGGAAGAGAAGGTGGTAGCATAGGATAGGATGGTTGGGCCACAGCACACTCAGAGATGAGTAGAAGTTTCAAAAGAACAGTTTTAGTTTTTCAAAAACTTCACCAAAGTACTGTATTTCCTCTTCGTTATTTGTTTTCTTTGGCAAACAAAATTGCTCACTCTTCTTTGCCACTTCCTTCCAATGTGTTCTTGTTCTGTGTCATTAGCCAACAATCAGCTGCGTAAATGTTGGCTCACATCCAAGGTGATGATTGCTTCTCATATACACTGTCTTTGCTGTTGGCTCTCAGACTAATAGCTTCTGTTTTTAATAGATGAAATTTAGCATGATTAACTCTCAGGTGATTAATAGAGGGTGTTTTTGAGAGCTAAATAATGAAGAAGCAATCAAATAAATACGATATGTTGTCTTGACCACAAATCAAGTCACACTTTTTCTTGCTGTTGCTTGGATTGTGGTTTGGAGGTCAGAAGGCCACCAGAAATCAGGGAGGAGAGCCCTTGGCAACAGTCTTGGGAAAAATAAGAACAGGAAGCGTGGTAGGGCACAATTCAGTACCACTCACCTGAGTTTGGGCTCTTACATTGTGACATTTGTAAAACAGGCAAGTTATTTAATTCATGAGCCCCAGCTTCTTCATCTCCAAAGCAGAAAAGATTAATATATAGTTTGTAGGTTTAAGTGAAGATTAAATGATATAATTTATGCAAAACATCTTGCAAAATGCCAGGTACATAATGTTCAGTGAATATGTTAGTTTTAAATCCGTTTTCTTCTCCCAGTCTTAACTCTCAACATATTCCTGGGAGTGAAAGATATTAGAAGGGATTGTGTATAGGAGTGTAGTCTGTTCTAATCTTTAGTAATCTAGAAAAGAAAGAAATTGATTGCTCCACTCCTTTCCCCCAATATAAAAAAAATGCCATTTACAGCTACGGTCACTCATAAGTTATTATTTTTAGTTATTATTTTTTAAAAAAGCAGTAAGTCTTTGGATGTCATATTTCCAGCTTCTAATATCAATTTCCACACTTCCTGTCACTTGGCCTCCCCTATGTAGAATTTTATAGTTTTTCTAGAAGGAATAATATAGTACACAGAAAGTTTAAAAGAGAAACATGATTGATAGGTTTTGTACTTTAAACACTTACAGATGATGAGATCTAAAAATGGCAGAAATAGGAAGACAAATTGCCTTAGAACAAATACAGCTTGATTGGTTTATTAATGACCTTCTCCTCGGTTATGCCTTAGGAGCAAACAATTTCAAAATATCATAGGTTTACAACATTAAAGATTGATTCTTGCTCATATCATAATGCAGCTCAAAGTAGTTCTCCATTTTATTTTTTATCATTTGGAGGTAAGAAATCATTTCATTTATCAACAATACTATAAAATTAGTTAATTCTTATCCAGATATCTTTTTTATTCATTGTTGTTGAGGTATAATTTACATAATCTATAATGAATATTTAGTGTTCAGGTTAATGAATTTTTACAATAGCATACCATATCATCTAAAACAATATCAAGACTATTTCCCATCATCCCCAGACATGAAGATGCCCTTTTGTCTCCTTCCAGTCAGTCCCTGCCAGGCAAACCCTTCAATCAGTTAGCTTTTCCTAGTCTAGAATTCATTTTTAAATAGGATTATAAAATATGAGCTTTCATGTGTTGGCCTCTCTTCAATCAGCATAATATTTGCATCTTGTATATTCATGTTTTTGCATGTATCATTATTTAAAAACTTTTTATTGCTAAATGGTTTTCATCTAATGACTATATAATAGCTCAATGCATTGGCTGATTCCCCTGTTATGAATACTGGGGTCATTTCCAGTTTGGGCTACTATGAATAAAAAAGTCTTTGTGGACATATGTTTTCATTTCCTTTGGAAAAACACTTAGGAATAGAAATACTGAGTCTAAGGGTAGGTATATGTTTGACCCTATGAATAACTGCTAAACTGTTGTCCAAAGTGGTTCTTACCATTTCTCATTTTCACCAGCCATGTCATAGAGTTCTGTTTGCTGCACACTCTCATTGGCATTCGGGTTGATAAAGAATCTTTTTATGAAGAGGAAGGATGATGCCAGAAGAAATGAAATGGCATCTCACTGGAGTTATAAATTGCATTTCTTTGGTAATTACTGATATTCTGGGCCTTTTTATGTACTTATTGTCTATTCATGTATCTTCTTTTGTGAGACGTTCAAATCACTTTTATTGGGATGTTCATCATTGTATTGTGTATAAGGATGACTTTGTATTCTAGATATTAATGATTTGGAAGATATATGTACTTGAAACTGTTTTCTGAGTATGTGTATCATTGTCTTAATGGTTGCTTTTGATAAGCAGAAGGATCTATGAAAATCTTTTATCTTTTTTTAAAAATTAGGTTTGCTGTT
Organism: Antilocapra americana; assembly: GCA_007570785.1. Classification (NCBI taxonomy): domain Eukaryota; kingdom Metazoa; phylum Chordata; class Mammalia; order Artiodactyla; family Antilocapridae; genus Antilocapra; species Antilocapra americana. The sequence goes on along the minus strand of ML660200.1, from coordinate 5,070 downwards.
TTCTGATATTTCTAGATATAAGTTCTTCATCAGCTATATGGTTAATATTGTCTACCAATATTTAAGTCATCTTTTCATTATCTCATCTGTGTCTTTCAAAAAGTGTAAGTTTTTAATTTTGATAAATTCCAGTTTACCAATTTTTTTTTTTCTGGAATAGGCTTTTGGTATCATATGCAAAAAAGTTTGCTTAACTCAAGTCCACAAATATTTTTTTCTCAAGTTTTCTTCTAGAGGCTTCATAGATTTTGAAAAGATCTATGATAAACTTTGAGTTAATTTTTATATTTGGTACAAAGAATGGATGAGATTTATTTGCTTTATTTATTTATTTTGCTTTTATGCTCATGTTTTCTTTTGCATTTTAGTTAGTTGCTCAGTTGCCTCTGACTCTTTGCAACCCCATGGACTCTAGCCAACCAGTCTCCTCTGTCCATGGAATTCTCCAGGCAGGAATATTGGAGTGGATTGCCATTTCCTTCTCCAGGGGATCTTCTCGACCCAGGGATTGAACTCGGGTCTCATGCATTGCAGGCAGGTTCTTTACCATCTGAGACATTAGGGTTATTAGTGCTATGGTTATTTATATTTGAATTCTACAATTACACATTGCATATTAATTGTTATTGTTTTTGCATGTACAGTCCCATGTATAGTCATCAGTCTTTAAATTCTCACTGTTTGTCACTAAAATCATTAAATTTTTTTTTATGTTTACACAGATACTTTCTTAAAATTGGTATTCTTTTTTCTACCTTACAAGTGTAACAATTCTTTCTGAAAATCTCACACCTCCATTTTAATGAACATATATTTATTTTACTTATGTTTTGAGAAATATTCATGTTGGATATAAAACTCTATACTTTTCCCCTCTTCATATCATTTGACAAACATCATCATATTGTCTCTGGCCTCCATTTTTACAGTGGTAAGTCATCTGTAATTCTTATATATGTTTTCCTGCATGAATTGAGTCCCTTCCCCTGTTTACTTTTAATGCTTGCTTTCTATCCTGGGTATTAGTAATTTTATTAAAATGTGCCTAAACTTGGGAGTTTTTATATTTATCCTGTTTAGAATTCACATAATTTCCTGTTGCTTTGGTGTTTCAGACAGTAAAGAATCTGCCTACAATGCAGGTAGACCCTGGTTTGATCCCTGGTTGGGAAGATCCCTTGGGGAAGGGAATGGCAACTCACTCCATTATTCTTGCCTGGAGAATGCCATGGACAGCCAAACCTGGAAGGCTACAGTCTGTGGGGTGGCAAAGAGTTGGACACAACTGAGCAAATCTCTGTCTCTGTCTGTCTTGTTGCATTAGACTGATATTGTTCATCAATTTTGGAAAATTCCTGAGATTTATTTTTGAGATGAGGGGAGCAAAAATATCATCTTTACTCTTTTTTAATTAAAAATTATGCAAGTTTAAAGGTTACTTTCCATTACAGTTATTATAAAATATAGGCTATATTATCCTTGTTGTGCAATACACCCTTGATCCTATCTAACACCCAATAGCCTTTGTATCTTCTGCATATATTGCCCCACCACCCTCCCTATTGGTAATCACTAGTTTGTTCTCTGTATCTCTGTCAGCTTCTTTTTGTTATATTCACTAGTTTGTTGTATTTTTTTTTTTTTTGGTTCCACATTGAAGTGACAGCATACAGCATTTGCTTTCTCTGTCTGACTTATTTCATTTAGCATAATGCCCTGCAAGTCCATCTGCGGTTTTCCAAATGGAAAAATTTCATTCTTTTTTAACAGCTGAGTAGTATTTCATTGTGGAGATGGAGACAGAGAGATACGCTACGTCTTCATTACCCATTCATCTAGTAATGGATACTTAGGTTGCTTCCAAATCTTGGCAGTCATAAATAATGCTACTATGAACATTGATGTGCTTGTATCATTTCAAATTAGTGTTTTTTTTTTTTTTTAATTTCAGTTATATGCTTGGGAGCAGAATTGCTCAGTCACATGGTAGTTCTATTTTTATTTTTTGAGAGGAAAGGTAGAAGGCCAATAGGCATATGAAAAGATGTTAAACATCACCAATCACTGGGGAAATGGAAAACAAAACAAAATCATAGTGAGAGATCACCTAACGTTTTTCAGAATTGCTATGATCAACAAGAAGAAATAACAAGGGGAAAAGTATAGAGTTTAATAACAGGGGGAAACTATAGAGTTTTATATCCAATATGAATATTCCTCAAAACATAAGTAAAATAAATATATGTTCATTAAAATAGAGGTGTGAAATTTTTAGAAAGAATTGTTACACTAGTGAGGTTGTGGGGAAAAAGGAACACTCATACACTGTTGATGGACGTATAATTGATGCAGCCACTGCAGAGAAAAGTACAGAGGTTTCTCATCTTTAGTCTTCATAAAGATGAAGATAAAGGATGCAGGAATAAAGGAAGGCAATAGAATGGGAAAGACTAGAGATCTCAAGAAAATTAGAAATAAAAACAATACAGTATACTAACACATATATATGGAATTTAGAAAAATGGTAACGAGAACCCTGCATGCGAGACAGCAAAAGAAACGCAGATGTATAGAACAGACTTGTGGACTCTGGGGAAGAGGGCAAGGGTGGGATGATATGGGAGAATGGCATTGAAACATGTTAATTATCATATGTGAAATCAATCGCCAGCCCAGGGTTGATGCTCGGGGCTGGTGCACCGAAATGACCCAGGGGGAGGGAATCAGGAGGGAGGAGGGGGGTTCTGGAGGGGGAGCATATGTAAACCCATGGCGGATTCATGTCAATATATGGCAAAACCAACACAATAAAGTAAAGAAAATTTTTTTAAAAAAGAAATACCTAGGGAACATTTCATGTGAAGATGGGCACAATAAAGAGTAGAACCAACAGAAGCAAAAAATATTTAGAAGAGGTAGCAAGAATACACAGAAGAATTACGCAAAAAAGATCTTCATGACCCAGATAACCATGATGGTGTGATTACTCATCAACAGCCAGACATCCTGGAATGAGAAGTCAAGTGGGCCTTAGGAAGCATCACTACAAACAAAGCTAGTGGAAGTGATGGAATTCCAGCTGAGTTATTTCAAATCCTAAATGATAATGCTGTGAAAGTGCTGCACTCAATGTGCCACAAATTTGGAAAACGCAACCATGGCCACAGGACCAGAAAATGTCCATTTTCATTCCAATCCCAAAGAAAGGCAATGCCAAAGAATGTTCAAACTACCACACAATTTAACTCATCTCACATGCCAGTAAAGTAATGCTCAAAATTCTCCAAGCCAGACTTCAAAAGTACATGAACCATGAACTTCCAGATGTTCAAGGTAGATTTAGAAAAGGCAGAGGAACCAGAGATCAAATTGCCAACCTCTTTGGATCATAAGAAAATCAAGAGCATTCCAGAAAAACATCTACTTCTGCTTTATTGACTATGCCAAAGACTGACTGTTTGGATCACAGCAAACTGTGGAAAATTCTTAAAGAGATGGGAATACCAGACCATCTGACCTACCTCCTGATAAATCTGTATGCAGGTCAAGAAGCAACAGTTAGAACTGGACATGGGACAACAGACTGGTTCCAAAAAGGGAAAGGAGTACGTCAAGGCTGCATACTGTTATCCTGCTTATTTAACTTATATGGAGACTACATCATGAGGAACTCTGGGCTGGATGAAACTCAAGCTGGAATCAAGATTGTCAGGAGAAATATAAATAACCTCAGATATCATATGACACTACTCTTATGGCAGAAAGTGAACAGGAACTAAAAAGCCTCTTGATGAAAGTGAAAGAGGAGAGTGAAAAAGTTGGCTTAAGGCTCAACATTCATAAAACTAAGATCATGGCATCTGGTCCCATCACTTCCTGGCAAATAGATGGGGAAACAGTGTCAGACTTTATTTTTTGGGCTCCAAAATCACAGCAGATGGTGGCTACAGCCATGAAATTAAAAGATGCCTACTCCTTGGAAGGAAAGTTATGATCAAAGACTTTACTTTGCCCACAAAGGTCCATCTATTCAAAGCTATGGTTTTTGCAGTAGTCATGTACGGATGTGAGAGTTGGATGGTGAAGAAAGCTGAGCGCCGAAGAATTGATGCTTTTGAACTGTGGTGTTGGAGAAGACTCTTTAGAGTCCCTTGGACTACAGGGAGATCCGGCCGGTCCATCCTAGAGGAGATCAGTCCTGGGTGTTCATTGGAAGGACTGATGTTGAAGCTGAAACTGCAAAACTTTGGCCACCTGATCTGAAGAGTTGACTCATTGGAAAAGACTCTGATCCTGGGAAGGATTGGGGGCAGGAGGAGAAGGGGACGAGAGTGGATGAGATGGCTGGATGGCATCACCGGCTCGAAGGACATGAGTTTGGATAACTCCAAGAGATGGTGATGGACAAGGAAACTTGGAGTGCTGCAGTCCATGGGGTCACAAAGAGTGAGACACGACTGAGCAACTGAACTGAACTGAACTGAGGTTTGTCATCGGTTTTCTTCCAAGGAACAAGTATCTTTTAATTTTAGGGTTGCACTTATCATTTGCAGTGGTTTAGGAGCCCAGTAAAATAAATTCTATTACTGTTTCCATTGTTTTCCCATCTATGTGCCATGAAGTAATGGAGCCAGATGCCACAGTCTTAGTTTTTTGAATATTAAGTTTTAAGCCAACTTCTTCATTTTTCTTTTTCACCTTCATCAAGAGGCTCTTTAGCCTCTCTTCACTTTCTGCCATTACAGTAGTGCTATCTCTATGGCTGATGTTGTTAATATTTCTCCTGGAAATTTGCACTTTGGATAGTACTAATATCTCAACAATAGTTAACTTTCTTATTTACCAGTGTGGGATATCTTCCTCCCCCCCCCCGGAAATCTCGATGCACCAGCCCCGAGCATCAATCCTGGGCTGGCAATTGATTAGACATATGATAATTAACATGTTTCAATGCCATTCTCCCATATCATCCCACCCTTACCCTCATCCACAGAATCCACGGGTCTATTCTATACATCTGCGTTCCTTTTGCTGTCTCGCATGTTGGGTTTTCGTTACCGTCTTTCACTT
>SRVM01000390.1:0-39552 GCA_007570785.1 Antilocapra americana | reverse complement strand
AGAAGGGATTTGTCAAAGAAACGTCTTAATGAGGTGACTACTTCCCAAGGTGAGGGCAGAGTTAGGGAACCCACAAGTCCCTCTCTGAAAACCAGCAGTAACAAGAAGCTTTTCCATACCTAGACCTGATGGAACAGAGAAAGGAAATGATATTACTGGAGCATGGTTAACATCTGCCCTTATTGCTATAAGAACCTTCAAGTTGCAAACTTTTGAAGGTGTGAACACGTATTCACATGTCCATTCACATAAGTTAGTTCACACATCTGGTGCGTGTTGTCACAGGCAGGCATCCTCTACAAGTGGTTATGATTTTTGTGTAATTTACTGTACAGTATTACATTGAGTACAATAGTACAGTGTCTTCATTTCAAGCCCAGGATGTCTAGAAGCAAGTGTAAAAGGAGCAGTGATGTACCTGGCACCGCTAAGAAGTCCCAAATGTTATACTGTACAGCTACTTTTCAAAGTACTGCACTGTAAGTTTAAAAATGTTTTCTTTATTTTTGTTTGTGTTTTATGTTTAATTTGTGTGAAAAGTATTATAAACTTATTATTGTATGGCATTTTATAGCTGATCATATTAGTTAGGTACCTGGGCTAACAATGTTCATAAATCAAAATTGGATTTATGAACACACTCTCAGAATGGAATTTGTTTGTATGTAGGGAACTAACTGTAATCCTAGCGCTGCAGACATTGCCAGGCCTGAACTGAAGCAGGGACAACATAGGAGGCCTAGTGCTAATGGTTTCTATTAGCCTTGTAGAACTGAAGCAGAAGAACCAGGGCACCCATTTGATCTCTCCTGCATCAGCCTCCAGGAGACACAGAAAAGGAGAGGGTGAGTTGCAGAATAGAAATAGAGCGTCAGTGTTGAGAAAGCACCACCACAGGGATGTCTTTGTCTAATTAAATATTATGAAGAGAACCTAAGTTACCCTTACAGCAGCATTTTCCTGCTGAAAGGTAAGAACTGAATTCATGTTCCAAGTCTGCCTTCAGTTTGCTGAGAGCCTTTGAAACTGTCTCTTAAATCCTCTGTGCCTCAATACCAGCATTATTTTTACTGACCGATCTTTTTTTTTAGCTTTTTGTTTTGTACAGGAGCATAACTGACTAATGGTCTTCCCATGTGGCTCAGTGGGTAAAGAAACTGCCTGCAATGCAGGAGATGCAGGAGACACAGGAGATGTGGGTTTCGCTTCTGGATCAAGAAGATCCCCTGGAGGAGAGCACGGCAGACCACTTCAGTATTCTTGCCCGGAGAATCCCTTGGACAGAGGAACCTGGTGGGCTACAGTCCATACAGTCACAAAGGGCTGGACACAAAAAACAACTGAGCATGCACTCATATCTGATTAACAATGTGATAGTTTCAAGTGAACAGCAAAGGGACTCAGCCATGCACATATATGTATCTATTCTTCCCCAAACTCCCCTCCCATCCAGGCTGCTCCATAACATCAAGAAGAGCTCCATATGCTATACGGTAGGCCCTTGTTGCTATCCATTTTAAATATAGCAATGTGTACACGTCTATCCCAAATTCCCTTACTATCTCTTCTCCTTATTCTTGCCATTCCTTTCTCCAGAGAAGCTTGCCAACCCAGGGATCAAACTCAGGTCTCCTGCATTGCAGACTGACTCTTTACCATTTGAGCCACCCGGAAAGCTCCTATTCTTGCCCAGGGAAAACAAAATTTTTTTTCTGTAAGTTTACTGACCTTTTAAAAATTGTTTATTTATTTTTATTTTTTAATTGGAGAATAATTGTGTTACAATGTGTTGATCCTGCTGTACAACAGCTTAAATCCATCATAATTATATATAGAGAGATAATTACTGGGCTTCCCTCATGGCTCAGCTGGTAAAGAATCTGCCTGCAATGCAGGAGTCCTGGGTTTGATCCCTGGGTTGGGACGATCTTCTGGAGAAGGGAAATGCTACTAACTCCAGTATTCTGGCCTGGAGAATTCTAGATTTCAAAGCGTTGGACACAACTGAGTGAATATCATTTGGGGGCTCCCCTCATAGCTCAGTCGGTAAAGAATCTGCCTGCAGTGCAGGAGACCTGGGTTCTATCCCTGGGTCAGGAAGACCTCCTGGAGAAGGAAATGCCAGCCCACTCCAGTATCCTTGCCTGGAAAATCCCATGGATAGAGGAGCCTGGTGTGCTGCAGTCCATGGGGCTGCAAAGAGTCAGGCATGACTGAGCTGCTAACACTTCAATTTCATCTATATATTATACATATAACCTTGCCCTTATTTATTTATTTGACAGTGCTGGGTCTTTGTTTCAGCTTGTTGGATCTAGTTCTGTTGGATCTGGCTGGGGATTCAACCCAGGCCCCCCTGCATTTGGGAGCACAGAGCCTTAGCCATTGGACCACTAGGAAAGTCCTTTTACTGATTTTTTTTTTAATAAAAGGTTGTATTCAGATATATGTTGCAAGACTTGCAATAAGCCATATTTCTTTGGAGCAGGACATAGTGTGAAGCCAAGACTACCTAACGGCCCTTGTCGTATGAGTGATCAGAAAGTACAATGCACACTTTGGTGTATTGCAAGTCTGTGAATTTTATAAACTGACACTTGGGCATACTCCATAAAACGTAGGGAAAAGACTCCACTAAGGTTAAGCCCTTGAATAGCTCTGGATCTGGAGCAGAGAAAGTTGAGTTCTATTTTCAACACACCCATTTATGTGCCTTTTGAATTTTTTTTTTTTTATTTCCGAAGAGTGTTTCAAAAGGTAATTTGGGTTGAAGTCACAAGTAGGCAAACACAGCAGAATGTTCTTTTTCACATAGTTTTCTATTCATCTACAAATGCCTTTGGCCTGCAATTTACTTCTGGGAAATGCATGCAATTTTCTTTGATAAACTGAAAATTCCAGTTCCATGCTGCTCTTTTGGGGGAAATCATGAGGCTCTTACAAGAAAAGGTAAACAGAGCTGAAACTTGTCAAAAGTACTAACATTTGAAAAATTAAAATTACAGTAATTGTATACATCTATTTTTAAGGACTCCTGTGAATATAATCTCCTAACACTATTTAACTTAAAAGGTTTTAATGTCTCAGCTTTCATGCTATGGGCCTATAGTGCAGAGCCAAATATATATCCAAGACAGAAAGTAAGACAACTCCTGGAGAAAAGCTGAAGAGAAGAAATAGTAGCTTATACCTGAGGTGGTGGGTGATTTCATGGTAACTGAGGCTTCATAGAGCCTAAATGGGACCTTGACATCTTCGAAAATAGTGCAGAAATAAGATACAACACACATGTGAGCATTTTCCCTCCCCATCTCTAACTTTCTTTGTCCTATGTTTCTTTCATTTGGAGAAAGAATGGCAACCCATTCCAGTATCCTTGCCTGGGAAATCGCATAGACAGAGGAGCCTGGCAGGCTATATGGACATGACTGAGTGACTAAACTGATAGCTTACAATGAATGATGTTGGATTCGTGATCTCTGAAGAAGATTTAGCTTTGGGACCAGGGACCAGGCTTGATCACTCAGGAGCTTTCTGTAGCAGAGTTTCATTCAAGTATAAAAAGGGACAGAGAAAACTTCTGACATAGACATCAGAAAGGGGATGGAGAGTGTCCCCTTCTTATCAAGCCCTTATATACTTTTACCAGACCCATTCCCACAAGATGCATCTTAAATTATCAAGATTAGAACAAACAATAGAAAGGTCTTACCAGATCCATTCCCACAACATACATTTTAAGATAACAGGATTAATCAGAAGGTTCCTGTTAAGAAGGAGAAACATGTCCTCAAACAAGATATATTATTGTTATATAATACAGAATTTAAGGAAAAACATACCCTTGAGCCTTTAGCTCTGGGCTTAAAGAAAAAACTTTTTATGTGACTAAGACAAGGAATGTAGGAAAAAAAAAAAAAAACTTGTTTGTCTTTTTCTTCTCTTTTGAGCCCCAGCCTGGATCCCTTCCTCCTTGAGGGACCCAGATTACTTATCAACCTACCTAAGAATTAGCTCTCTCAAAACAACAGCAACTTAAAAACTTATAGGTCTTAAATACATTGCATTATTAAATACTAAAGATATTTATTTTCACCTTGGCCTTTGAGATTATTTTTTCTATATCTGTATAATTTTCAAGTAGCACTGAAATAAAATATAGGACATTCAAAAACAAAAAAAAAAGGCTCACTAAGACATACACACAGCTATACATAAAATAGATAACCAACAATGACCTATTGTATAGTACAGGGAATATATTGAATATATGGTAATAACAGAAAATGGAAGAGAATATTAACATATTTATGTATAACATGTATATGTATAACTAAATAAGTTTACCATACATACACATGAAACATACCAATGTAAACCAAATATATCTCAATAATTTTATACTTCAATTAATTTTTAATAAGTTATTGAGATATAGTTGATTTACAATGTTGTGTTTCAGTTATACAACAAAGTTGTTCGATTATATATATACACCTATGTATATATTCACACATGTAATAATTTTCAGATTCTTTTAGACTAAATATAATTATAAGATATTAAATATGGTTCCCTTTGCTGTACAGCAGGTACTTGTTGACTATCTGTTTTATATATAGAAGTGAGCATCTGTTAATCCCAAACTCATAATTTATCTTTCTCTACATCCCAAACTCATAATTTATTTCTCCATCCACTTTCCCTTTGATAACCACAAGTTTGTTTTCTATGTCCTGTGTGTCTATTTCTGTTTTGTAAATAAATTCATTTGTATAATTTTTTAGATTCTACATGTAAGTGATATCATATGATGTTTTTCTTTTTAAACCTTGGGTTATCCACATTCTTGTCCATCTTCCAAAGCATGGTGGCCATAAACAAGTTACTAGGTATTTTCTGATGACCTCACTAATTGGATATAAGTGAGAATTAGCACTTCCCCATAATCCACCTAGTGTTCCCTGGTGGCTCTGAGGGAAAAGCGACTGCCTGCAGTGTGGGAGACCTGGGTTTGATCCCTGGGTGGGGAAGATCCCCTGAAGAAGGAAATGACAACCCAATCCAGTATTCTTGCCTGGAAAATCCCATGGATGAAGCCTGACAGGCTATAGTTCATGGGGTCACAAAGAGTCAGACACGACTGAGCGACTTTACTTTCATAACCCACCTACTAAAAAATTATGAAATCAAGTCCCAGACCAAATTCTGTCACATATAAAAAGATAAGCCAGCATTCATCCTCAATGAAACACCACTCTGGAGGCTCTGAAAGTGTCTTACAAGGAAAGGTCTTTGAAAACAAGTGATGCAATATTCCAGTTGCATATTTCAGTGAATCATCTCCTCCGCACTATGACCAACACTCTTCTAAACCAGCAGCAAGGCACTAGCTCATTTAGGAATAAACCTTCCAAGTTATCTTATAACAGTATACAGTGTATAAAGGTATACAGTGAAAGAGACACTAGATTTTAATTCCCTGTTCCTTAAACAGTAGAGATGGTTTTCAAACTCTTTTACCTTATCTGCCTGTTATTGCTCAGGGGTCCTGTCGTGTCCAACTCTGCAACCTTGTGGACTGAAGCATGCCAGTCTTTCTTGTCCTTCACTATTTCCAAGAGTTTGCTCATACTCATGTTTCTTGAGCTGATGATGCCACCCAACCATCTCATTCTCTTTCATCCCCTTTTCCTCATGCCCTCAATCCTTCCCAGCATCAGGTTCTTTTCCAATGAGTCAGCTCTTCACATCAGGTATTGGAGGGTCAACTTCAACATCAGTCCTTCCAATGAATATTCAGGCTTAATTTCTTTTAGGACTGACTGGTTTGATCTCCTTGCTATCCAAGGGATTCTCAAGAGTCTTCTCTAGCACCAAAGTTCAAAAGCATCAATTTCTTGCATCAACTCTTCAGTGCTCAGTGTTTCTTTGTGGTCCAGCTCTCACATCCATACGTGACTACTGTAAAATTGATAGCCTTGACTATATGGATCTTTGTTGGTAAAGTGATGTCTTTGCTTTTTAATACTCTGTCCAATTTGGTCATAGTTTTTCTTCCAAGGAACAAGCATCTTTTAATTTCATGGCTGCAGTCACCATCTTCAGTGATTTTGGAGCCCAAGAAAATAAAATCTGTCACTGTTTCCATTGTTTCCCCATCTATTTGCCATGAAATGATGGGACTAGATGCCATGATCTTAGTTTTTAGCAAAAATGCTCCAACTGAATCACATTTCTAGCCCTCCCTATTCCTAATCAACAACTTTCCTAACATCCCTCAACCTTCCCAGTGAATTAGCATAACTTCCCTGGTGGTTCAGATGGTGAAGAATCTACCTGAGATGCAGGATTCCCGAGTTTGATCCAAGGGTCAGGAAGATCCCCTGGAGTAGGAAATGGCAACCCACTCCAGTATTCTTGCCTACGGAATTCCATGGACAGAGGAGCCTGGTGGGCTACAGCCCATGGGCTGCAAAGAATCAGACACAACTGACTGACTCTGACACTTTCCTTCTGATATTCTTTGGTGAGAAAGGAAATGAAATATTTGTAGCAGCCACCCATCAAGTTTGGTGTTTCAGATTAAAAGTGGGCAGATCTTCCACATTTAGATTTAACTGATTAACACTAGCATGCGATGGGATGATATTCACTTTCAGCATGCTGCAGTCCATGGGATCACAAAGAGTCAGACACAACTGAGCAAATGAACTGAACTGAACTGACTACAAATTATCTTACTGACTCACCCCTTCTCTCAGATTGTGAGCACTTTATTCACTTACTTGATTCTTGCCTTTGGCATTATCCTCTGTCCTGACCTAAAGTACAGTTGCGTTTCCACAATACTGACCTCATCACTCCACAGACTCCCCTGCTTACATCAGCCTGTTGCTCTGGGCCTGGAGCAATGGTGCTGAAGGATTTCAGGAACTTCCTGGCCCTGCTTTCTCCCGTCTTCGTTGCTCACTTCCAACTATGGGACGTACAGTACATACCAAAGGTCTATACGCTTTTCTGTCCTGTCAGAAAGATGAAGCCCCAAACTTCAGCCAGGTTACTACCTAAATAGGGGGGGTGGGGGAAAACAGTTTTTGGAGAGAGATTCAGAGGACAAGTTGATTCATCTCTTTTTTAAAATCTGGGATGAAGATGATAAAGCTGAGATAGCTTAGTCATCACTCTCAGACCTGACACCCCCACCTCTCTTCCTCCCTCTGTAACAGTGGACTTTGGAATACCAAATGCTTCTAGATAGTTGCCACTCTTGACCATTGAACAGAAATTTTCAAGATGCAGGATGAAAGCTATAAGGAGGCTCTAAGACTGAAAGAATGTCTACATCAAATAACAATGACTCAGTTTTAAAGGAAAGAAATAGTTTAAATATGAGTCAGTAAAGAAAGACAACTTTGGAGAACTATTGCATTTCTGAATTGAGCTGAGAGATCAACCAAATAAGTGAATGAGGAGCAGGGTGTGAGCAAGAACATTCCTTTCTGAAGGGGTAGTTGATTGGCTCACCTTTGCCTCATCAGCAGAAAGCCTAGTTTTCAGACTTTCCAGTTTTTCAAGAGAGCCACACCATCTTGATTTTTCATACGAAATCAAATTACTTAAAAATGTTGTGGGGTGATTTTAATTTAAAGAAATACTGTGCAAATACAATACCACCATTGGCCCACCTCCCCTGGTATGGTTGGAATATTGGGCTTCCTTGAACATCTTAAGTTGGCAATGAGGGTCGAGTCATCCTAAACATGAGGACAGAGCTATAAGCCATTCCATTGAGGCAATAAAATGCTTCTCATAAGGTATAGAATTAAATCTGCCTTTTATTAATCTTTTTTTAAAAAGCTATCGTCTTCTAAAAAGTTACTTTGAAAGTTTAAGTGTTAGTTACTGAGTCATGTCCGACTCTTTGTAGCCCAGCAGGCACCTCTGCTGTGGGATTCTCCAGGCAAGAATCCTGGAGTGGCTTGCCATTTCCTTCTACAGTGGATCTTCCCAACCCAGGGATTGAACATGAGTCTCCTGCATTGCAGGCAGATTCTTTACCATCTGGGTCGCCAGGAAAGCCCCTAGACATAATAGAAGGCTCCTTATCTAATTTATTTCTGCTTTGCAAGTTAGATCATCTATGGCATTTTCTTCTAGATTCCACATATGTGTGATAATATATAATATTTGTTTTTCTCTTTATGACTCACTTCACTCTGTATGATGGTCTCTAGGTCCATCTACTTCTCTGCAAATGACCCATTTTCATTCCTTTTCATGGCTGAGTAATATTCCATTATAAATATATACCACATCTTCTTTATCCATTCCTCTGTTTATGGGCACTTAGGTTGGTTCCATGTCATGGCTATTGTAAATAGTGTTGCTATTAACATTGGGGTGCATGTATCCTTTTGAATTAATTTTTCTCTGTGTATATGCCTAGAAGTGGGATCCATAACTAATTTAATCCTAATAGCAACCCAAGAGGCAGACATTATTTCTGTTTTTCTGATAAAGAAATTGGGAAACTCTGAGGAGTAAGGAACTTTCGAAACCTCCCACGGATATGCTGTACTATCACTTAAATGAGGGTTATGTGTGACTCCATGGCCTTAACCTGAGATCTGAGTCACTAACTCAAAGTTACTTAAGTCACAATTGTTACTGATATTTTGTCAATCAATAACTACTACCACATGCCAATACCTCCCCTTTTTATTTTTATTTCAGTGAAGTCATTAGGTATAACTGTCATACCTGTTCTGGAAGGGAGGTGATAAAATCAGTCTTGTACCTGTCTGAGCTAGATCTACATATGAAAAGTTGGGAGAAGTCATTTTCATGTTGTTCATTTCATTGAAAAAATTTTCCACAGTCACACCTGAAATAGTTTGGTCTATTTACTGACTTTATGTAAACCTGTGAAAATACCCAATTATTCCCCCACAGGGTGGAAGAACCACCGATGACTCAGTTACTTGAACACTTGAACTGATTCAAGAGTCATTGCTTCAAAGCGCTGATGAAGTCACTAATGTTCCTGTGGATGGCTGGTAGCAACTTTGAAAAGACAAGAAAAATTAATATTTAAACAGACTATGGATTAACTTTTAAACACAATATTGATTTAGAAAATAGCTCTGAATCCTCATGCAACAAAACCCGGGAAAATAGAAATAGATACCTTATTTGAGAATATAGGTATAAAAACAATTGACTATCTGTATTTATCTCCACCTCCAAATAAAAAGAGCATGGAATTATCAGCGGTGAGATTTCAGTCATTATTAGTGAACATGTTTAGGGAGGCAACCTTTCCTAGACACTTCGAATCATTCCACTAAGGGTCGGGGCTTTTCTCTTGTATCTAAGCAATGGGATTTTCCCACCTAGTGATGAGGACGTAAAAGGAGTCTAAGAGGATGTACTGAGCTCACATATAAGAGAATTTGATTATGAATCAGAGGAAGTGACTCTAGATCTCTCACTAGTTACTATGTGACCTTTCACAAGAACTCACTTTTCTCTCTCTTCATTGTGAGACATGAATAAAATTAAAAATAATCATGATAATCATAGTAATAATAATAAAATGGCAGTATTGGTTGAAATAACAGTAGCTATAATTTGCCTGTCACTTTGCATGCATTATCTAGTTAATTAACAGCAACCATAAAAATTATGCATCATTCTCCCCATTTTGTATTATTCAGTTACTGGCCCAGAAATACACACAAAAGAGGCTAACTACAAATCCCATAGTCTTTCCTCTCAGCTGGCTGGGAAAGTTTATTTCAACTGTTCATAGAATTCTACTTCCTCCCCATCTACCCATAGTTCACTTATTTTCACTGAAAAACATTGTTTTCTCCCTGAGAGTCATTATGATATGTGAAAAAAATGATTAACAATTTAATAAAGTACATAATATAAATCTCCAATTCCAGGAACTATTCTTTTATCTAAAGGTGTCTTTGTTTACCCAAGGCTAAGAACAGGGTAGATTCTCCCCTAATTTTTTTGTTCCATTTTGATTATCTGATGTAATTCAAATAAAACCTTGATCCACTCAATGGCAAACACACTCAAGTGCTTCTCAGCTGTTCTTGTTCTATTGAACTCCCCTCTACCCTGTTTGCAGCATCACCTTGTTGCTTCCCACAGTTTCTCCACAATCTTTTGTGTGCCTGTGAGTTCAGAGAACAGGGCATCACACCACATGGGCCAGGGAGGTGTGCCTTCCTGGAGCTGCTAGCGGGACTAAAATATCTGTGGTGAAGTGGGCCAAATGAAAATAAATCCCCCAAATAATCAATAAACAAGGTTGATATGAATACCTTCACGTGATAAAAAGGCAATTTGTGGTCCACGGTTGGAGTCTCTCCTGTACCCTATAGCTTATTTCTTCCTTAGGAGAAATCACAGCAATTCTAAGGTATGTTTCCATTTAAAGTAATTAAGCAAACACATAAACAGGCACTTAAGGAATAATTAGACTTAAATAGTAATGTTCTTTTTCTCAGGAGATTTCAACAGCCATGATTCATACATATTTATATAACATTTAAGAGATGGCCTTGGGATGTCTTCTTTGTTCTTCCTTCATTTATTCATTATAAAATGAGAGCAGAGAAAGCCAAATACCATATGATATCAATTACATGTGGAATGTAAAATATGACATAAATGAATATATCTGTGAAATAGAAACAGACTCACAGACACAAAGAACAAATTTGTTGCCAAGGGGGATGTGGGTGGAGGAGGGATGGATTGGGAATCTGGAATTAGTGGAAGCAAATTATTACATAGGGAATGGATAAAGAATAAGATCCTACTACATAGCTGAGGGAAATATAGTCAACATCATGTGATAAATCATAATGGAAAAGAAAAATTTAAAGTGTATATATATGCATATATATATATATATATATACACACATACACACACATACATATATATAACTGAATCACTTTGCTATACAGCAGAAATAAATACTGCATTTGAAATCAGCTATTCTTCAACAAAATTTTTAAAAAATAAAATGAGAGCACAGAGACAGAAATAAGAAAGAGACAGACACATAGAGTCTGTTCTTTGTGGTGTATGCTTAGTTTTCCGTCATGTCTGACTCTTTGAAACCACATGCCAGGCTCCTTTGTCCATGGGGATTTTCCAGGCAAGAATACTGGAATGGATTGTCATGACCTCCTCCAGGGAATCTTCCCAACCTAGGGATCGGATCCAGGTCTCCTGCATTGCAGGCAGATTCTTTTTCATCTGAGCCACTATGGAAGCCCAGAGGGAGTCGAATCCAGGCTGCCAGGTGAAAACCAGGAATCCTAACCACTAGACCATGTGGAACTTGAACCCTGGGCCCTCAGATTAAAAGTCTGTAGCGCTACTAACTAAGCTACCCAGGCACTCATTCTTTGTGGAGTCATAGATTAATGGCAATGATGAATAACTGCCTTCAAGCCTCTGTCTGATCCACATCTCTTCTCTCCTCCTCCTAGCTGCACTGAACAACCATTTCCTGAGCCCACCTATGTTTTTGCTAGGAAGACGGCACAGCCAGTGCTTCATCTGTGGTGCCCGAAGCATCCTTGTCCCTCATCCCCAGCTGTGCTTCTTGCCTTGAGTGACTGCTAATCTTTCAGGGCTCTATTTAATAAAGTGATCTACTTCAGCCTGGTGGCTCAGATGGTAAAGAATCCATCTGTAATGCAGGAGACCTGGTTTCAGTCCCTGGGTTGGGAAGATCCCCTGGAGGAAGGCATGGCAACCCATTCCAGTATTCCTGCCTGGAGAATAGCCATGGACAGAGGAGCCTGGCAGGCTACAGTCCATGGGGTCACAAAGAGTTGGACACAACTGAGCAACTAAGCACACATCACAGCTTCAGCCAGAGTCTCCTCGCCTCTCAGCCAGATGAAGTATATCTCCTGCCAGGACTCACAGGCATTAGCTAACCCTTCAAACTGTCACCAGAGTGCATGTTTACCTGTTTGGGTTATTGTGAGTGACCTATGGGCAAGTGACTGTACCTGTATCTTATTTATTTCTTTGTTTCATTTCTTGTTACCTTGGGAGCTAGTCTTGGGGACAAGCTTAAAACAATACATGTCAAAGGAATAAAAGAAAAGATTGTTAAGGAAGTCACACCTTAATAGCACAGACAGAGGTGATGGAGTAAGCAGAATGCAATACAACAATCTCTGTGAGCATCCCACCCTTATAAATGAGCAAGGGCTTTTTACTCCCAGCACAGAAAGCCAAACCCTGACAGTGGGAGTTTGCAGCCAAATAAGGGTTTATTTGCAGGGAGCCCAGCAAGGGAGTGGGGGACAAGTCTCAGATCCACTCCAGCTTGGTCTTAGTTATCAATTTTTTAACAGGGGAGCACAAGAAGGCTGAGGTTAATCCTTGTCTTGTGACATTTCTGTGACATTTCTTAATCATAGTTTCAGGAGCCAGCATAACTCTGGTCTATGATTCTCTGTCTGGGTGGTCTATGGCCCAGAATCTGTGAGCTCATCTTGCCCTGGAGAGAAAAAAAAAAAAAAAACTATATTAATGTTACTGTATATACAAGCAATTTTAGCATGTTAAAGTTGTTTTTGATAAGAGAAGTCTTAGTCACCTGATTCTGGTTGATTAGTGTTCAGTTAGCACAGGATTAAAGGCAGAGGAGACAAGCAAGAGAATAGTTTCAGACAGAGATCAACCATGAACTTGGTAAAAGAACTCAGCTTTACTGTGGGCTCATTTTCACCCAGTGTCAGGGAAGGTTTCTCTCCCCTTATCTTCATTACCAACCAGGGTTCTTGACCTCAGAAATTCAGGCAAGGCTTCACTGGGACCCCTGATGCAGGCTCCTTCTCTTCCTTCCCAGAGTGGAGCGAGCTGGCTCCTTGCATGGGGTGAGGGTAGGAACAGGTTCAGGGGTTGAGCTTGAGGGATGGCTTAGGTGGTCTGCCCACCCTTTTGGTGGTGTTGGGTGCAGGGGGCATGCACAGTACATTGCTTTCGTTCTTAGATTTTCTAAAGTGTAAGTTGGATTTTTTTAATTTATTTATTTTTTATTTGGTTGTTCGTAATTTTGCCCCAACTGCCTGCACAGTTATTTTTAGTCCGTTATTGTTTCTTTCTATCTGCTGCTCAATGAGAAATGCAGCAAGCACTATAGCAAAGCTCCCCAGGTCCCAGTCCCCAACCCGTCTCATCTTCACTCCCATTTTCCCAAGTAGGCTGTTCACCTCCAGCTTTCAAGAACAGGCTCAATATTGCTTTCTGCCCCAACATAAAATGCAACGCAAAGCAAAATGCAGTGAGAGATAGTTAACAAATTAATGTGGATGCCAAGAGTAAGGAGCTTATAGAGGGAATATTTCTGCAGTCCAGTCTGAGAGAATATACTGCATCAAAACATGGGGCCAAGAAGGACATGGTACCATGACAAGAGGAGCAGAATAAAGTTGGAGGTGGGCAGAGGCCCTTCTGGATAGAACCTAAGCTGTGAACATGTGTTTTAAGAAGGAGGCAGGGTCAGGTCTTTACCATCCATGAAGATTTTCCTTTTGGTTATTTCAAGGTCAGAAATTTCTACGAGGCCACTTCGTGCTACTTTCTACATGAATCAGCTAAGTGAATGCCTCTCAGTACAAGCCTAACACAGGAAGGAGCTGACAGTACAAAGTTAATGTTAAGAGTATAAGGCAGAGGTTTTGGTGTACAAATTCTCCTACCAACTCATTCTCTTCAGACTTCATAGGGAGGAAACCAGATTCCTCAGACACAATATACACATGATAGCCAAATTAAACTGGAAAAAATTAAAAATGAAAAAAAAAAAGGGACCTATTCTAAGTTTCTTTCTTTCAAATCTAGAGGAGATAGATGTGTGAAACCATTATCTCCCAGACAAATGTTCTGTGGACAGGATAACCTGGCACCTTGTTCTAGCACGCTGAGAGCAGAAAATGCACATTTAGCTGGGATATTTACAGATAGGTTTCGTGGATGTACTTTCCTCTTAGAGCCAAGGAGCATAAGTGGGAATATCAGAAGGTAAGAAGTGACTGTAAAGTTCAGCCTTTGCTGTGTGCTTATACCAGGGAATCCACAGAAGATGAAAGTGCAAGTCGCTCAGTCGTGTCTTACTCTTTGTGACCCTATGGGCTATACAGTCCATGGAATTCTCCAGGTCAGAATACTGGAGTGGGTACCCTTTCCCTTTCTAGGCATCTTCCCAACCCAGGGATCGAACCCAGGTCTCTCGCATTGCAGGCAGATTCTTTACCAGCTGAGCACAAGGGAAGCCCAAGAATACTGGAGTGGGTAGCCTATCCCTTCTCCAGCAGATTTTCCCAACCCAGGAATCGAACCAGGGTTTCCTGCACTGCCGCAGATTCTTTACCAACTGAGCTAGCAGGGAAGCTTATACTAGTAAACAATTGCCTAGTGTCTCTGATTCTGCCCATTCAGACTAGTAGTTCTTACTTTCTTTGGGTGAGATGGTTAAGAGAGTAAATAATGGGACAGGGAGTTCTTTTGCATATTTCTTTTTCTAAGGACTCGGGAAGAGATTGAAGACAAGAGAAAAGATTCCCTTTGCCAGAATCTGAGAGTATCTTTTGATCACTGAGTCAGGAAGATCCCTTAGTGAAGGAAATGGCAATGCACTCCAGTCTTCTTGCCTGGAGAATTCCATGGACAGAGGAGCCTGGCAGGTTACATATAGTCCATGGGGTTGCAAAGAATTGGACATTACTGAGCGACTTTTACTCACTGTATGTCTTAGCCACTGAAGATGTGTTCTCTAAACACAAACACATCACACACAAACATTATAAAGTGGCTCTAACAGAGAAAGGAGAGAACTTAGTGAAAGAATATATACACTCAAAAAAGAGAAGAAACACATTTCAGGCCCCATGTTAAACGGAAAAATGTAGGAAAAGAAAAAGTTCACAGAGCACAGGACTTGAGCTTCCTGAGTTTTACAGTAAATTTCCACTGGCTATCTAATTTTACATAAAGTAATGTGCATGTTTCAACACTACTCTGAGGCGGGAGATGGGAGAGAGGTTCAAGAGAGAGCAAACGCGCATATACCTATGGATGATTCATGTTGATATATAGCAGAAACCAATATAACTATCGTAAAACAGTTATCTTCCAATTAGAAATAAATGCATTTAAATAAAATTTTAAATGTTTTTAAAAAGAAATGTTCATTTATTACCTCAAATATATTAATAATCTATTATATATGACTTCCCTGATAGCTCAGTTGGTAAAGAATCCATCGCCTGCAATGCAGGAAACCCCAGTTGGATTCCTGGATCAGGAAGACCCACTGGAGAAGGGAAAGGCTATTCTTTCCAGTATTCTGGCCTAGAGAATTCCATGGACTATACCCATGGGATTGCAAAGACTGGGACTTGACTGAGCAATTTTCACTTCACTTCATGTATGAACACATACTTAGCCTCAGCAATGGAAGAGATAATTAAACTAATCAACATACAGCAAAAGAAAAATGCGTTCATAAACCATAAGATTATCATGTCTAAAGAGATATAAATATGATGCATATAAAGTTTTCTGAGAATTAGATATTACATAAGAATAGATAAACCATCCTCTGTTTTCCTTATAATAATAAAAAAAAAAAATTAAAGGATTAGAAGTGAGATATTTCAAACCCAAGGATTGAACCCAGGTCTCCTGCATTGAAGGCAGATTACTATCTGAGCCACCAGGGAAGTCCTCTTTATAATAAAAAACAGGAAAAAAGGGGGGGTGGGATTAGAAGGAGAGATACTTTTGATTTTCAAGAAGCTAAAGGTAGGCCAAACCAGGTTGAATCAGAGAAACAAGAAAAAACATTTTTTTTTAATGTTTTTGGTTTCATCTCTCTCATGTTATAAATCTGATCGACTCTCAAGTGTTGGCTGGATACCCAAGAACACATTTTTGAATTTATTCCAAATGTATTTTGAGATAACAATAGAAAAATTAAAATAAAAATTATTCATTTCTAAAGAACCTACAACTGCCATTAAGTTTATCCCCAAAACAAAGTTTTTTCAATGTTTTTGTGACATCACTCACATATGTATGGAAATACATATGTATTTCCCCATTAGTAACAATTCTTTGTAGCATCATAGTTCATGGCTCATCTTTTCTTGGATGCACTAAGATGCATTTTCCAAACCTTGATTGTTATACACAATTTTTTTCTAATTTACTATTATAAATGTCCCAATGAATACACCAATAGGTATGCATATTTCAAATTATCTTATTTAAAATTTTCCTTTACTTGTGTGCCAAAGTATAGATGAGTGTTTATTTTTACACTTTTAGAAACACTGAGTACTTCTATTATGTTTTATTTATGTATTTTACAGGAAAAAAAAAGTGATATATCAATGCTATATGCTATAGTGATTTATTTCCAAATATTATTTAACATTTTTATATCTTTGAAAACCATAAATCAAAGGAGAAAAGGAAAGACATACTCATCTGAATGCAGAGTTCCAAAGAATAGCAAGGAGAGATAAGAAAGCCGTGCTAAGTGATCAATGGAAAGAAATAGAGGAAAAAAATAGAATGGAAAAGACTAAAGATCTCTTCAAGAAAATTAAAAATACTGAGGAAACATTTCATGCAAAGATGGGCACAATAAAGGACAGAAATGGTATGGACTTAACAGAAACAAAAGATATTAAGAAGAGGTGGCAAGAGTGCACAGAATACTACACAAAAACGAGCTTCATGACCCAGATAACCACAATGGTGTGATCACTCACCTAGAGCCAGACATCCTGGAATGTGAAGTCAAGTGGGCCTGAGGAAGCATCACTGTGAACAAAGCTAGTGGAGGTGATGGAATTCCAATGGAGCTATTTCAAGTCCTAAAAGATGCTGCTGCTGAAGTGCTAAACTAAATATGCCAGCATATTTGGAAAACTCAGCAGTGGCCACAGGACTGGAAAAGGTCAGTTTTCTTTCCAATCCCAAAGAAAGGCAGTGCCAAAGAATGCTCAAACTACCACACAACTGCACTCATCTCACATGCTAGCAAAGTAATAATCAAAATTCTCAAAGGTAGGCTTCAACGTATGTGAAACAAGAACTTCCGGATGTTCAAGATGGATTTAGAAAAGGCAGAGGAACCAGAGATCAAATTACCAAATCTGTTGGATCATTGAAAAAGCAAGAAAGTTCCAGAAAAAAGCATCTACTTCTGCTTTATTGACTATGACAAAGGCTTTGACTGTGTGGATCACAACAAACTGGAAAATTCTGAAAGAGATGGGAATACCAGACCACCATACCTGCCTCCTGAGAAATCTGTATAGAGGTCAAGAAGAAACAGTTAGAACTAGACATGGAACAACGCACTGGTTCCAAATTGGGAAAGGTATACATCCAGAGTTTATATTGTCACCCTGCTTATTTAATTTATATGCAGAGTATATCATGTGAAAGGCCAGGCTGGATGAAGCACAAGCTGGAATCAAGATTGCCAGGAGAAATATCAATAACCTCAGATATGCAAATGACACCACCCTTATGGCAGAAAGTGAAGAGGAACTAAAGAGCCTCTTGATGAAAGTGAAAGACGAGAGTGAAAAAGCTGGCTTAAAACTCAACATTCAAAAAACAAAGATCATGGCATCTGGTCCCATCACTTCATGGGAAATAGATGGGAAACCATGGAAACAGTGAGAGACTTTATTATCTTGGGCTCCAAAATCACTGCAGATGGTCACTGCAACCATGAAATTAAAAGATGCTTGCTCCTTGGAAGAAAAGCTATGACCAAACTAGATAGCATATTAAAAAATGGAAGCATTACTTTGCCAACAAAGGTCCATCTAGCCAAAGCTATGGTCTTTCCATAGTCATGTATGGATGTGAGAGCTGGACCATAAAGAATGCTGAACACTGAAGAATTAATGCTTTTGAATTGTGATATTGGAGAAGACTATTGAGAGCCCTTTGGACTGCAAGGAGATCAAGCCAGTACATCCTAAAGGAGATCAGTCCTGAGTGTTCATTGGAAGGACTGATGCTGACCACCTGATGCAAAGAGCCAGTTCATTGAAAAAGACCCTGATGCTGGGAAAGATTGAAGGCAGGAAGAGACAGGGCCAACAGAGAATGAGATGGTTGAATGGCATCACTGAGTTGATGAACATGAGTTTGAGCAAGCTCCGGGGGTTGGTGATGGACAAGGAAGCCTGGCATGGGGTTCCTTGGGGTCCATGGGGTTGCAGTCCATGGGGTTGCAGAGAGTAGGACGTGACTGAGACTGAACTGACATCATAAATCATATGGATTATTTTTTAAAAGTGTTTCCTTATGATAAATTCCATGTCCATTTTCAATGAAATGTTTTTTTTATCTGTTGATAATAATATTTACATATATTTCTTAGCATTGATTTTTAACATTTTAAATCACTTTTGGTTATTCAAACTCATTTAAGTTTTATGCAATTAAAACAATGAATATTTCTCCTCATGGTTTCTATTTTGGTTTTGGATTTTAAACGTTTTCTCCTGTTATCTAAATTATAGCTGTATTCTCAAAATATTTTGTAATCTTATAATTTACATTCAAATTCTTAGGACATATGGCATTATTTTGGTATTGTGTAAGATAGCATGCTACAGTTAACTTTTTTTTAATTAACTTATTATTCCATAATAAAGTATTTGTTTCATTTTGTGTGTGTGTGTGTAGAATTGAGATTCTTCATTGAACACCTCTATAGCCAGGCACTGAGAACACAATAATGAAAAAAAAAGAGACAAAATTACTTTTCTCATAGAGCTTATATTGCAGTAAGGGAAACAAGTATTAAACAAATTCTTATTAAAATATTTATAGCAAACCATGGAGAAGAGCCTCAGTTTGGAGACTGGATAAAGATTAAATAGAACAAACCTTGCATGGGGATGTGGTTAGAAAGATAATTTAGGGAAAATATAATACCATGTTTAAAAGTCCTAGGATGGGCTGCATGTTCCTATTCAGGGAACTGGAAGAAATCCTCCTTTGGCTTAGGCACAGGAGATAGGGCATCCCCTATGTTCTGAAGTACTCGAGTCCATTCCATGCAAGGCAAAGCTAATCCCCTGCTTCTATAAAAAGAAAGCTATCAGCTATTCTAATATGTTTTTCCTATAGATACATTTGAGAATCACTTTTTAGACTTCAGCAAAACATTTTGATTGTAATTTCCTTTAACTGAAATATTAAACTGTGACGGATTTTTTTTAGTATTCAGTGGAGTGACTATTTTTAATGGAATGAATTAAGAGATGTTGTCTTAGATTTAACACATACTTCTTTTGTTTTATCCATATGTGCCTGTGTGAGCACAAGCATGTGTACATGTGTTTGTTTTAATGTGACATGGTTTGTTAAGATTTATTATGAAAACTACTTAGCAATGAATTTTTAAAGAAAAATATTTGAATTGAAATTATTTAGCTATGTGTTTGAGAGAGACAAGTTTGGTAGTTTTCGTGTGACAGCCAGCAAAACTATCCTGGCATACATCAAGAAATGAGCTTATAGAAGATTCAGAGACTCCTTTAACAGGCATCCTAAGTCTTTGGATGGGAAAGGGTAGGGCTATTGTCAGGTTATTTAGATGAAACTCACTTTAAAGAGTATCAAGTATTGTTTAAGATCAGTTAATCTGTAAGCGTGACTTTTCTATGGAGACAAAAATTGACTTGCCTCTTTAGATAACAGTTATAAACACAAGAAATTAGAATGCTAAAACTATTTAATAAATGGAAGAGAAAAACAAAATTGAAGATACCTTTAATTCACCTTGTCTTAACCTCTTGGCACTGGTTATTTGATCAGTCCAAGACTTACATCAGTAGTGCTCTTACAAAAATTTAGTCTATTTTCAGAACTTCTATTTTTCCTCTTTTTAAGTGGGAAGGTAGATTTTTTTCACCTAATTTTTTTTTCTCACAGGCTATAAAGAAAGTGATTAGCATACACTATTATTATTAGATATAAGTAGAGTCCAAGGAAGTCAGAAAGTTCTATTATAGACATCATTTTCAGATTAGCAGCCATTATGCCAATGAGATTAATTTGTCATAAAGCAATGTTTATGTTGCATTGTTTTTCCTGTTGGTGTTATACACCAACTCTCAAGTGCATTTGTTAAGAACGAATCCCCTCCACCGCCCCCCTGGACATGTCAGTTCCTTGGTATATGGGCATATCAACAGGGCAATTTTCCACTCTTCCAAGAGAACAGTCCTAAGGCACAAGGATTCAGATACTGGCCACTGAAATTTGTCAGAGCATTCTGAAGGGTTGGGGGGTTGTGGAGGTTGGGAGGTGCTGTATATGTTATAGCCAAGATGAGTTTTCCTCTCACAAAAAAATTAAATCACTCTTAAGTATTTCACATTTTCTTTCAAACATATTTTTACTACAAACACTGACCATGGAATTTTGTTGTCTTGGTGCTATTTCCACTCATATTATTTATACTCTCCATTGTTAAAGCTGTTTCTATCACTTTAACGATCACATAGGTTTCTTCTGGGTTGCTTTACTCTGCCTCACTTAGGCTAGTATTTGTCTATTAGCACATCACAGCAAGAGGGTTTGTAGGGAATGCTTTACAAGCCAACATATGATCAGTTTCTGTTATAAGTATGCATTTTGTATCACATTTATCTCCTTGTATCAACTAAAGATCATACTTTTACTGTGGTGTCTGCTAGACAGAACATGGAACTGAACACAAGAAACTGAATAAACAACATTATTTAAATAGTAAAGAAAAATTACATGATTATTAAACCACTTGAAGATTTTGCCCAAAGACTACATAAAGAATTCACCTTAAGGAATAAATTCTTCTGCTTGAGGAGGAATAGAGATAGTGACCAAACAAAGAGCATAAGAAGTACAGAATTAATCAATCCTTTTAGAATTCCAATGTTCTAAACTGCGTGGAGACACAAATATATTAAGCATTATTAACTGAAACACCTTCTGGTTCCTGGGCCTTTTCTTCTTTTTTCTTGGCCTCAGGTTTAGAGTTGAAAGTATAATTTTCAGTATGGGTAGGCCGTTCTCACTAGTTTATGGAAGATCTTGTTCAGGTTTACTTTCTCACTATTCCTGATCCTATTTTGTATTCTCACATAGACACTCAGTCTAATGTGTGTGTATTACATTTCCTTAGATACGCATATAACCTTATCAAAATACAGCG
The DNA here is from genome assembly GCA_007570785.1 of Antilocapra americana. NCBI lineage: Eukaryota > Metazoa > Chordata > Mammalia > Artiodactyla > Antilocapridae > Antilocapra > Antilocapra americana. The sequence continues at coordinate 18,257 of SRVM01000390.1, read as the reverse complement.
TATTTTTTTTTAGATTATGTAAATAGGACTGTGCTATGGAGACTGTTTGTGTATAATGCTGTAGTTTGTCTTCTTCATGCTATTTTGTGTATACCTAATGCACTGTTCTAAATGCTTGCTGCAGTGAATGTATTCATCCAATTTTATTTATTTAGAGATGAACACATAAGATAGCTGCAAACAATAGCTACCACAAACAATGTTGAAAAGAGTTAGCTTCATCGTGTTCTTTTGTGAACTTCTTTGAATAGAGTTCCTGGGTAGTAGGAAACATACATATACTATGCAACTTCTGCCAGTTGCCCTCCATATCAACCCTACAAACATTTTTTAAAGGTTAAAATGATGTTGAATTTATTATTCTGCTTATGCAAATGTCTTTGAGGACAAGTCAATAGATACAGCTTTTAAAACTTCACACACTGAAAACTTTATGCTATAATTATTTTGATTTTTAAACACTAAAACTCTTAAATATCCAGAAAAAATATTTGACCTGTTTTTTCAACAATAAACTGCTAATTATGTATTATGCTATCGTTAAAAACCAGGTAACTAGGTCACTACCTGGAGTAGGAAATGGCAACCTACTCCAGCATTCCTGCCTGGAAAACTCCATGGACAGAGAGCCCTGGCAGGATATAGTCTACGGGGTGGCAAAGAGTCAGACATAACTGAGCACCTGAGCACATACATGCACAACATGTCACTAAAGGTATAGTTACAGCATTTCAATTTTTGTCTTTGATATAATTTCAGAAGATGGAATTCTATAAGAAATTTTTATAGTATTTAAAATTTTGTTATAAGGCAAATCTATGGATCAGTATTTCTCTGGAGAATTGTTCTAGGATAGATACTAGTTTTAAATACTTTATAGATTGTTTGCCACAGGTTTATTACATATCTTTTAAATTATAAATATAGACTAATTTATTCTATCTTTCTTTGCATATTTTTCCACATTGCCTGCATCCACACATACCTCCACCCTCACCAACAATTGTTCTGATGCAAACCTCAATTATTCTCTAAAAGATATATACTAATAATAGTAAAATTATATACCAATTTGTTATTGCTGATGTTGAATACCTTTCCATATGAAAGTGAAAGTGAAAGTGTTAGTCGCTCAGTGGTGTCCTACTTTTTGAGACCCCATGGACTATAGCCCTCCAAGCTCCTCTGTCCATGGAATTTTCCAGGCAAGAATACTGGAGTGGGTTGCCATTCCCTTCTCCAGGACCTTTTCATATGCTTCTATATATTTTTCTTTTTTTCTAGATTTCCTGTATTATTCTTGCTGATCTATAGAAGTCCTTCTATATTCAAGATACTAGTTCTTAATTTATTTCAATTGTTGAAAATGTCTCCTTCCAATCAGTCATAGATTTTCTAATTATCTATATTTTCTTCTTTAAGAGATTTCTGAATTCTTATATAATCAAATCCATTAACTCTTTCTTCTTTACAGTTTTTGGTTTGAGGATCTGGGATACATTTTCCTCCATTGTTCTTTTTCAAAGCCCCTGGGTAATTTTCCTAGATTTTCTTCCTTTAGTTTTATAGTATTTAAGATTATAAACACTCTGAGTTTCACATTTATATATTTAATGAGAAGAATCCAACTCCACTTTTTTCAATTTAGTGGGCTTATATCCTTAACATTTTCCTTTTTTTTTTTTTTCCTATTTTTATATATGCCTGTTTTGTCATATATCACACTGACTATATATACATGTTTGGTTCTGAACTTTTAATCCTAAACTCTCAGTCAATTTTGAATCAGCAATATATTGACCACACACACCTTTGATAGATTTTTAGAAACTCTGTATACATTCTAATAAAGATTACTCTAGCTTTATAAAATGAGCTGGGAAAGTTTTATTTTACTTCCCCCCAAAATATTTATTTATTTATTTATTTATTTATTTTATTTATTATTTTTTTTTAATTGTTTTTGCCATACATTGTCATGATATCACCATGGGTCCACATATGCTTCCCCTCCGGAACCCCCCTCCCTCTTCCCTCCCCCTTTCCCTCTCTCCCCCCAAAATATTTTTAAGTTAATAATGTTTCCTTGAAAGTTTGTAGAATTTATGGGTTAATCCTTTGCTGACCAATTGAATTGCGTTAACACTTATCAAATGGCTCATACTCTCTATATCATTGACAATTTTTCACATTTCATGTTTTGTAGAAATTTACTCTTTCATCTAGGCTTGTAAAGTTATTAGCATATAATAGCTCATAACATTCTTATTGGGACTTCTCTCGTGGCTCAGCTGGTAAAGAGTCTGCCTGCAGTGCGAGAGATCCTGGTTGGGTCCCTGGATTGGGAAAATCCCCTGGAAGAGGACATGGCAACCAGTATTCTCCAGTATTCTTGCCTGGAGAATCCCCATGCACAGAGGAGCCTGGTGGGCTACAGTAGTCCGTTGAGATCACAAAGAGTCAGACACGACTAAGTGACTAACACAGCACAGCAACATTCTCAATAATTTCAAAATCCCTTTGGTGTCTTATTTAATTTCAAAACTAGAATTTTGAAGTGGCCCTTTTATTATTGATTTCCAATTACATTACATACATTCTCACTGAAGGCTCATCTACATGAGTTTGTATTTTTGAAATTTATTCAGCATCATTTATGGCCTGCATATGGTTATACTTGTGAGTTTTACTTATGAATTAAATATATTTATTTTTGACAGTATCCACCTGTCTACACATGCATTATATATATTTATAATTCATTGATTGGGTTATGTGTATTTTCTATAAGTTCGCTTGACCTGTTTTTGAAAGAAGTATGTTAAATTATCCAACTATAATTATTAGCTTATCCATTTGTTCCTCAAAATTGTCAGTTATCACTTCATACATTTCACATTTATAAATATAGGCTTGTGTATATTCATGACGGCCATACCTTCTTGACATTTCATTCCTTATTATGTCTTCTTGTGATGTTTCTAAACTTTGTTTCTATCTTTACTGATACAAAATTTTAAAAATTCTCTGGGTTGAATGTGTTGAAAACAATACTCAATCATCATCTTTTAGCCATTGTTGCTCTTGAGATAGCTGACATAAATTTAATTTTTACCTCCAAAATCTTTTCAGAATCCTCCTTTGTCATTTGAACAACCTAAGTTTCACTATTATGTCAAGGAAATTTTTCTGTTTCCCTTATGGTTCCTGTGAGCACCATCAATTTGAAGTCATCATCTTTCATTAATTATGAGAAAACTTTCCACATAATATATTCAAGTACTTATTTTTTCCTCCATTTCTTTTAGTTTTTCTTCTGAACCTACTACTCTATTACTCAATTTTTTCCTTCTATTTATTAGCTTACCTTTTATAATTATATCTGATGCCTTCTCAAAGGGCTTTCCAAATCACTTTTTCTTTTTTAAGTTTATTGTTCATCCATATATCAACTCTCTTATTTTAACTATTATAATATTCATATTCAATATTTTAATTTAATTATTTTTAATATAACTGTTGGGCTTCCTTTTTTTTCACTACCAATATTACCCCTTCTATCTTTGAATATCATTTTAAATTCTATTCTCAACAGTTCATTGTATAGAGGTTATTTAGTTTATTCTCTTTCTCTTCAAGTGTTGTAATACTTACAGGTCTTGTTATTTTCCACTGCAGTCTCATAATTTATTGAGGCTTTCAGTTACTTTATATATATTCATATATTCTTAAGGAGTAAAAGCAAACCCTTAAGCTTCAAAATATGCTATATTTGGAGGGTGAGAATGACTGGAACAGAGGGAGTATGTCTGTATTGGGCCACCTGATGTGAAGAGCCAACTCATTGGAAAAGACCCTGATGCTGAGAAAGATTGAGAGCAGGAGCAGAAGCGGGTGACAAAGGATGAGATGGTAGGATGGTATTGTTGACTCAATGGACATGAATCTGAGCAAACTCTGGGAGATAGTGAAGGACAGAGAAGCCTGATGTGCTGCAGTCCATGGCATCACAAGTAGTGGGACCTGAGTTGACAACTGAACAGTAACAGCAAGGTGTAGACCTACTAACAGTTTGCCACATTCGCCCTGGCAATCCTAGTCCTTGAGAGATTTACTTATCTCTCTTTCCTGGCTTGTGATTTTTGTGTGATCAGTTATTCCTTGGAGTTATGTCATAGGTGGGTGGGCAAGGGATTTCTCCTCTACCAACAATCTTACCTAAACTCACTGCAATTTACTTTTGCATCATCTATTCTCAAGGGCTTCTTTATTGATATCCCCAGCATCTCTGAACAACATGTGGGCAGTCCTTCCATTCCTGACCAACCATGTCGTGTCAAGGAATGGGCAACAGTCAATTCTGGGAAATATTTGGGAGAAAGGGGGTATCCTCACAATTAAAAGGTACCCCAACACAATCTATGACCATGCATCTGGATCTTTTTTACTCAAAGCTGCTACTGTTCCCTCACTGACACTCAGTCACCTTCTGTCTCCATAATATCTCCTCAGAGGTTTTCATTTTTTTCTTTCATTTCTTTTTATTTTTTCCCTTTGCATCATGTGTCTCAGCTTTCAGCTTAGTGTGTCACAGTCTCTGGAAGCAGAATTCAGGAAAAAATATTTTCATTTTTTGTATGAGGAAACTTAGTTCAGAGTTAAATTAATTTATCCTACATTACTGGCCGGTAAGCAGCAGAGAAGGAGAAAGCACTGTTAGATCTCACTATAAATCTCATGGTCTTTTCTTGGATATTTATATTGTGCAATATGTAGTATATAGGAATCATTTTTAGAAATACTATTTGCTCAGCCAATGAAAAAATTCATCTTGTTTTTACAAACTCTGGAGTTGGAAAATCACTTCATATTTTTTCCAGCAAAATAGCACACCTAGAAGATATTTTCATTCCCAAAGGTTCCCTCCTACTTGATGGAGATAAGAAAAGGTGTTGAATAAGTGTAAGGATAATCTTGAGTTCCATTTACAAAGACAAATGATTCTGAAATTGCATTCGTAAGCCTCATAAGTGGACACTGAGCTGTTTATAATTTAGAACCTCTCTAGTGACACACAGAGAGCAAATGGAAATCAGTCCCACTCTCCACTACTAACAGAATATTAACTCTCTTTTGCAAGTAAGCGCTTTTCAATGTAATGCCTTAAACAACAATCTTTAAACAATGCAAAATATTTCATTTTAATCCCCACATACTTGCCTGTTACAGGAGTGCTGAGTGCTAAAATATAAGCTAGTCAAATAAGAAATACTCCCAGAGTTGTCATTTCCTTCAGTCATTGATGGCAATGTTGAAAAAAATTTCCTGGGGCATTGAATAATTTTTGTAGAGATTTTGTCTTTTTATTCTTATGCCTTTCAGTCTGGGGAGAAAAGCATACTTATTTGAAAGCAAGGGGGAATTATTTCAAAAAAACCTATGATTCAAGTGACAGTGAGTCTTCTCTTTGTAAGGCATTTTAATAAGTATTTGGATGACAAACCAGACTTTTCATTGGTTTGTAGAATAAAAAGTCAGCAAACCACTAGCCCACAGTCCCACAATTCTCTATTCTGGATAATTTATTCTCTATGACCAATACGCTACAGCTATACCCAAGTCATGTCATCAATCTAATAGACCAGTCAAAAGTAGAGATTATAGATGGATACAGGATACAAACTTGCACATTACCTATCTATTTACCTTCTTATTTGAGTGAACATATTTCTGTAAAAAGAAGAGAAGGAAAATGTGACATGGAACATTCTATGTGCCAGGCCTTTCATCAGTCACCTTACATTTTAACTCAACCACGTTGGTGCAAGTATTTGATATTATTATCAGCAATTGGTTTTCCCTTGAAAGTGTTCCCACCTTTTTCTGAAATTTCTGGAGGGAACAGTCTCACAGTAACTCTGTTGCAAAACTCAGCCTCTGTTTCCCAGTGTTGAATATAAACACAAAGGCAGAGTTTTGGGTGAAGTAGAAAAGAGGAGCTTTTATTGCTTTGCCATGCAAAGGGGATCACAGCAAGCTAATGCCCTCAAGACTGCCTGACCCACCTGGAGGGGGTAGTGAGGATTTTTATAGTGTTTAATAAGCAGGGCATAAGCAGTTTATTGACTGTTCTCAGATTGGTTGGCAACAAGATGAAGTTTCAAGTTTCAACCTGATTTCAACCAGTCTAGGGTCTATGTTCTTGTGGTCAGCAGTTTTCATCTGGTGGGGATCAGCTTCCTGTAAAACAACCCAGTGATGTGGCCTTTATTGGTATTTTTCGGGGAACTGTGGATTTGGTGATTCAGCTATTTATTAGATTTATAGTCTAAATTGTTATCAGTTTCCTGACTCAACAACTATTCTTTGTTTCTACATCTTCACATACCCCAATCAATAATTCTTGAGTCAGCCCTTTACTTAAAAAGGCCAGGACACAAGGACTTGTACTCAGTTTCATGCCCACTCCCTTCTGTCTGCACTACCACCATAGTACTGGCTTTTAGCTGATGGAACTAGCACTACTTCACTGGATAGAACTCTCCCCCAGTGAGGACCACACAGTTGCCACTACTCTACAAATTAGAAATGGTAGACCACTTTCTCCACATCATGTTTTACCCTCGCCTAGGTAGATCTTTCATCCCTAAGTCCCTACAGATAATCAACATCAGGTAAGTAATCTTTATGAAAATGATCATAGCTATTGTGCATCACCTTCTACTCAGAGAATAAGTTATTCCACTGCCAAGAGCAAGAGCTATTCATGATGTCTTATTTGGTACCCCTGTCCCTCACTCCAGGCTGCTTCCTCAGTTCACAGACAACTTCTCTCCAGATCCTCTATATTGTAGAACTCCAATCTAGTAAGGAGATGAGAAATTAAAATAAAATAATAATTTACCAGTTTTTCAACATTTATATAATATACTAGGTATGGGTATGGTTCCATAGAGAGGCAATTTATTCTTTTTTAATACTTGAGGAATGGATATTATTATCCCCCATTGAACAGATGGGAAACTATAAGAAGTTAATATCTTATCTAAAGTAACATCAAACTCAAGTTTAATTAGATCCTATAGCCAGAAGATGGAAGCATCCTAAGTGTCCATCAACAGATGAATGGATAAAGATGTGGTACATTATACAATGGAATATTACTAAGCCATAAAAAGACTGAGTCATTTGTGGAGACATGGATGGACCTAGAGACTGTCATACAGAGTGAAATGAGTTAGAAAGAGAAAAATAAATATTGTATATTAATGCATATATGTGGAATCTAGAAAAACGATATAGATGATCTTAGTTGCAAAATGGAAATAAAGACAGAGAAGTAGAGAAACAATATATAGATACTGAAGTTGAGCAGAATTTGGAGATTAGGATTGGCATATACACTACTGATACTACGCATAAAATAAATAACTAATAAGAACATATTGTATGGCACAGGGAACAATACTTAATGCATTGCAGTGACCTGAATGGGAAAGAAATCCAAAAAGAGAGGGGATAAATGTATATAATATAGCTGATTTATTTTACTGTACAGTAGAAACTAACAGAACATTGTAAAGAAACTATATTCCAAAAAGAATTAATTTTTAAAAAGGAAGATAATAGCTTGTCCAAGGTCACACCAAACTCAAGTTTGGCAAACTCCCTGCTCAATACCTTCAAAGATATCAGCCTGCTTTCCTACAAATTATAGAGATCATAGGATACTGCTGAAGAAAGAACCTTTCAGTTCTATCTTTTTTAAGGCATTTATATAAAAACAGAACATTCTGCACGAGGTTTTCTTCGTTTAATGACAGGTTGGTTTAGATTTCCTTTACCTGGTGAAAGAATATGTCTACAAATATTTTGGAAAGTTTATAACCCAATTAAAATATAAAGCATTACTATTCTTTTTAAGATCTAATGGTATTTGATTAAAGAATATTTTTATTTACACAACAATCTCAAATTTATGTTGCTAGTGAAAGAAAATAATATGGAGTCTCTCATTGTGAGGAGGGCTATGAGGTATGAACACTCCAAAGCTGACTGCTTTGACGTCTTTTATACAAAATATTCAAGGCCTTATGTGCATAATTTACACTATGTTAAATTTTTAGAAAACTCTTGCTGTTGATTAAGTAGAGCAGTCACCTGCCTTTGTTTCAAGAATACCACAACTACATATTCACCTAGATTTGTGACTATGTAGTGAGTTAATGTTTATGAATGCACACATAAACCATTAAAAATTAATGATTATTACCAATAAAATTATACTAGTGATTTAAATGAGAGCAAAATTAAAATAATAATAGCTACCATCTATTGCCAATATTTTATGTGTCAGAAGGTTATTCTATCTGCCTCATCTCACTGCATTCCTTTCTCTCAGTAACCCTAAGAGGTTGGATGCTGAGGCTTAAAGAGGTGAAGTAATGTACTCATAGTCACACATCTACAAGCTGTACAGCAGAGAGTTTAAATCCAGGCTTATCCACATCTGAAATTCCTCTTGCTTGGCAGATAGCTGCAGAGTTCCTCCCTCATGTGCTGAGAATTGAACCAGAATCAATAACTCTCTGCTCACAGCTTTGACATTCTGATTTTTTGACCCTCTTGGCATTTTGCTATCATCTGAGGGAAAGTATACAAAATGAAGATTCCTTTTCTTGACTACAGGCGCCATTTCCTTTCTTCCACATCTCCCTCTTATGAACCTAAGCAATAACCTGATAGTGAAAACCTGTACCGAGGGTTACTCATGGTCAGTAAAAGGCAGAGAATAATCTTGGCATGTCAAACTGGAAAAAAAAAAAAAAAAAAAAAACTTTCTTAGAGTTTCTTAAGGATTATCTGGTCTAATAGACAATTTACTAGAACAGACTGGCCAACAGCACTGTCCTCAAAATAGTGAAATTTTAAGTCATACATTGGACTACAGGCTGTCAGAGGAAGAAGAGACTTTAAGAAATTGTTTCACAAATTGTATTTAGAAGTAGAGGCTTTGAGTGCTGCAGCGTTGAAGAGATGATCCCAAGTAACTTAGTCCAGAGCCTGAATTGAGAATAGATCCTCCAGACCTTCAGACTTGTGCTCTTAATTCTGTTATATTTTCACATTTTTGCTATTAAAAACCAGAGAAGTACAAGGAGAATATAAAAGTACCTATGTATCCACCATCCTCAGTGTTACCAATCCTTTTTCCTGTGGTATTTTCTTCTCCAGATATAGCTGCTATCAAGAATGTGTGTTTAGTACATTTTGTAGGACTTCCCAGGTGGCACAGTGGTAAAAAAATCTGCCTTCCAATGCAGAAGATGCAAGAGATGTGCTTTGGATCCTTGTGCCAGGAAGATGCTCTAGAGTAGGAAATGACAACCCACTCTAGAATTTGTGCTTGGAAAATTCAATGGACAGAGGAGCCTGGTGGGCCATGGGGTGCCGAAGAGTTAGACATAACTGAGCACAGAGGTACATGTTTATACTACATACATGTAAGTTAATAAACTACTTGAACTGACTTTTGAATAGAGTTTACATAAATGGCATCATGCAGTGTATTATTTTATGCACACATGGTTATTCATTCAAAATTGCATTTTAGAAACTTGTTTATAATATTGAAATATCTTCACCTCTTTGACTGCAATTGTATATCTTATCAATACATCAACCACATCTTAAAATTTATCTCATCAATATATATTACTAACAGTCGACAGTTAGTCAATTCCCTATTGTTGAAAGTGTGTTGTTCTTTCTCCAGCTATTTTGTCTTTGCTATCCCCAAACCATGATGCTTATGCACTGCTTATGTTTTGCATTTCAAAGCATACAGCATGCTGTTTTGCTTCTTTCCATAATTTATACAAGTGTTATACTTTGGTTTACAGACATCCAGATTTTGTTTATATTTCTAAAAATGAGTCCTGTTGACTGACAAAGCTATATTTTATTCATTTTTACTCATGTGTAGTATTCCATTTCCCTTCATGGGTCACAGCCTTGTTGTGACAAAAGGGCTTGCATAACTCAACGAAGCTATGAGTCCTGTTGAGAAGGGTGCTCAAGATGGAAAGGTCACAGTGAAAAGTTTTAAGAAAACGTGGACCACTGGAGGAGGAAATGGCAACCCACTCCCGTATTCTTTCCTAGAAAAGCATATGGATAGTACCTAAATAAAATCACTTATGATTATACAATGGAGGTAATGAATAGATTTGAGGGATTAGATCTGTTAGAGTGCCTGAAGAACGATGGACAGCAGTTCACAATATTGTACAGGAGGCTGTGCCCATAACCATCCCCAAGAAAAAGAGATGGAAGAAGGCAAAGTAGTTTTCTGAGGAAGCTTTACAAATAGCTGAGGAAAGAAGAGAAGTAAAAGGCAAGGGAGAAAAAGAAAGATATACCCAACTGAATGCAGAGTTGCAGAGAATAACAAGAAGATAAGAAGGGCTTCTTAAATGAATAATGCAAAGAAGTAGAGGAAAACATTAAAATGGGAAAGACTAGAGATTTCTTCAAGAAAATTGAAGATACCAAGGAAACATTTCATGCAAGGATGGGCATGAAAAAGAATAGAAACAGTAAGGACCTAATAGAAGCATAAGAGATAAGAAGAGGTGGCAAGAATACACAGAAGAACTATACCACTATGGTGTGGTCACTCACCTAGAGTCAGACATCCTGCAGTGTGAAGTCAAGCGGGCCTTAAGAAGCAACATGTTAATTTTTCTCATGCTAACTAACATAAGGAGAGTTATAAAAATATTAAAATTCAAATTAGTCAGGATTCTTAAATGTTATCCTTTTGGTGGGCATAAAAATGCTTCTCATTGTGGTCTTGGTTTGTATTACCCAGGTAATGAAGGAGATGGGGGTGACAGAGGATGAGATGGTGAGATGGCATCACTGATTCAATAGACATGAGTTTGAGCAAGCTCCAGGAGATAGTCAAGAAAGGGGAAGCTTGATGTGCTGCAGTCATGTGGTCACAAAGAGTTGGACACGACTGAGAAACTGAACAACAACAACAGTGAAAGAGAGGGTGGAGTTTTACCTGTGTCTTTTTACTGCTCATGCTTCTGTGAAACATGGAGCTTTTGTCCAGGTTTTCTTTTTAGGATAGTTACCATATTTCATTTATACACATATGCCTCTAATTTATTCTAATAATGTCTAAATTCATTACATATCTTGATTTTCTCCTAAATGAGAGGAAGAACATAGCAGAGTTTAAATAACATTATAGTTTCTTTTTTTTTTCCCCCTTCTCTGTCATTTTTGCCTGTTTTAGTTCAAATATTTTATTCCCCTAAATAACTATGTTTTTTTTTAACTTTTCTCACCATTTTTATTAAAGTTTACCACATTCTTCCTTCATCTTTGCTTCTTATCTTTGGATTCATTTCTATTCCCAATGAAGTAACTGTGCTTGTTAGAGATTTTAGTAAGCTTCAGAAGTTACTGATAAATTCTCTTTATTTTTGAATATTTGGAAATATCTTTATTCTGCTTGAGTCATGACTGAGTATCCATTGATAATGACCTTTTGCAAGCACTCTTAGGCTATATTTTCATGTTTCTTTGCTTACGTCCCGAGCAATAGAAGTCAGAATGCCCAGCAGCTCTAATGCTGGAGCCTCAGGCTGCTGTGTGGGGATCCTCTCTTGGGACTTATGTCATGGGGAGATCCAGTGTGTCCTAAAGAAGAAGTTGGCAAGTCACAAAGGGCTCTGGTAAAGCTAACCTGAGGCTCGAGTTGGAGCAGTTTACCAACTGGTTAGCGGTGCTTTAACATCTGACAACTGGTACTGTCACACCAAGGTAAACCAAAGGAAAATTTCCCGTGCACATTTTGTTAACCTAGGTCTTTCCATTGATGAGAAATACGTTTATATATCTAATGTTCTTTTTACCTTTAATGTTCATCAGTTTTTCTATGATATACGTAAGGGAGGGATTTTTTTTTTTTATATTGTTTGGCACGCAAAGAGTGGTTTCCATCACTTGTCTTTCAATTTTAGGAGATTTTTAGTTACTTCCTATTTGAATATTGCCTGTGTGCTATTTCACTCTTTCCCTCTGGAACTTATGTTATGTGTGTATTTTTCCATTATTTATTTTTAATTGAGGTATAATTGATATATAATGCTGTATTAGTTTCAGGTGTACAACAAAGTGATTCAGTTATAATTTTTCTTTTTCATTATAAGTTATCACAAAATGTTGAATATCGTTCCCTGTGATATATAGCAGGTCCCTGTTGATTATCTATTTTATATGTAGTAATGTTACATGTTAATCTCAACCACCTAATTTATCCCTCCTCTGCCCCTTTCCCCATTGGTATCCATAGCTTGTCTTATATGTCTATGTGTCTATTTCTGTTTTGTAAATAAGATCATTTGATCATATTTTAGATTCCATGTATACGTAAAATCATATGATACTTGTTCTGGTCTGACTTACTTACTTCACTTAGTATGCTAATCTCTAGGTTCATCCATGTTGCTGAAAATGGCATTATTTCATTCTTTTTTTTGACTGAGTAGTACTCCATTGCATATATGTAACCACATCATCTTTATCCACTTATCTGCCCATGATCATTTATGTTGCTTTCATATCTTGATTATTGTGAATAGTGCTGCAGTGAACATTGGGGTGCAAGTACTCTTTTGAATTATGTTTCCTCTAGATAAATGCCCAGAAATGAGACTGCTGGATCATATGGTAGCTCTATTTTTAGTTTTTAAGGGACCTCCATACTCTTCTCTGCAGTGGCTGTACCAATTTTCATTCCACCAACAGTGTAGGAGAGTCTCTTTTTCTCCAGGTATGTACTGGTTCCTTGAAATGGATACTCCACGGCCCTTACCTTCTCTTTGATTAATGTCATGTTTTCATCAGCTGAGATGTATTCCAGATAAACTTCCACTACCATTGTCCAGCTCCCTAGTTTTCTATTTCTGTCTAGTCAAGAGTTTATTCCACCTACTGTAGTCTTTCTAATGTCAATAATTCTTTTTTTATTGTTAGAATTTCCAATTAGATCTTTTTTATCTCCATCTCTCATGATTTCTTAATTATATTTGCAGATATTATTTCTTTCTTACTATTTGAAGATTTCATAAATACCATTTTAAAGTCATTTTGAAATGGTTCCATCACTTTCATTTATCTTCTAGAATGTGTCATTAGTGGCTCTCTCCATATTAAAATTCTAATTAGCACAGATCAGGTGTCAGACTTTTTAACATAAAGAATAAATGTTCATCAGTTAATTTGTGAGCTGAAGGAAGATAGCCATGACTTGATTTGAAGGCTGGGGTGCACAGGTTCTGTTCCACATAATTCATCTTCATATACAGATTCCAAACAATAATATACCTACCTCAACATTCCAGGGAAGACTAAGAGCATCATAAAACTATCACCATCTCTCACCTGCACCATAGCAGTAACCTCTTAACTCTGTACACTTTTTCATGGTCCATTCTATATACAGCCAGAACACTTTTAAAAACTCAGCCTTCACCAAACCAATGGCTTTTCATTGATGACAACAAAACTCAACTGCCTTACAATGTTTTTTATCTGTACTCAGTGTTTCTGAAACTTCGAAGTGTTAATTGAATCACCTAAGCAGCACCTGAGGACCTTGTTAAACCACTGATTCTATCTAACTCAGCATGTCTGAGGTGGGGCCTGAAATTCTGGATTCTGTCTAAGCGTCCAAGTGATGCTGATGCTGCAGGTCACACTGAGATGTACTTTCCTACATCTCCCTCCCTCTACATCTGACCCTTCCTCTCTTCTGTCATTTCACAGTGCTCACCTTTTACTCATTTATGCCACTTGCATCGACCTCCTTGCTGTCTTCAAAAAGACGAAGTTTGTTATAGCCTTGGACTTTACAAGTATTGGGATCAATTTCTGGTTTATTCCCTCACTTCTTTCAGGTCCGTGCTCTGATATTACCTCCTCAAGAGGCTTTCTCTTTCTTTCTCTTCATAGTCCTTTTAAGTGATATAAAAATATATATGATATAGGTATGAATATAAATTAAATATGTGATTAAATTAATGCTAAGAGCAATGAAAAGATGTCAAGATATTGATAGATATTTCTTTAATCACATTGGCCTTATTAAAACATGCATTCCATGAGGTTACTAATCTTCTACCCTTGTTATTCACTAAAGACTAAACTCTCTAAAATTCTAGAATTTAATTATCTTATTCAGCACATTGTGTCTCATGAATAGTATTGTAGTTAGCAAATATAATGTGGACCATAACCGTATGGTGAACTAAAGACTAAATGCAAGTACTTGACAGTTGTACTTGTGTAGGCAGCTCCTAGCTTTAGCGTAGAGAATTTTCTTATGTTGTGCTGACTTCCACTTTAACTGAGAATTTGCCTTTGACTAAGAAGGTGTGTTAAGCAGAATTCTAAGTGAGCCTCAGAAATTCCTGGCCCTGGATGTACATATACCTTTTCTTTGTTATCAAACTGAACACTAATCCAGGTGCTGTAAGGAACTTTGCACATGTGATTAATAATAACCCAAACCAGTTGACTTTAAGACATAGAGATTATCCTCCAATAAACTTAACACAATCAGGTGAATCCTTAATGTGGACAGGATTTTCAAGGGGAAAATGTGAAGCACAGGATGAATCCAGAATGGAAAAGATTTTCTGTTGCTGGCTTTAAAGAAGGAGAAAGCCACATGGCAAGAGATGAGTTCACATACACAGTAAAAATAGAAAAGCACTAATCTATGGAATATATATTAAAAAATAATGCTATGATAGCCATTGAATATAGGGAAGAAGGGAGATGGAAAGACAGAAGAAAGAGTGGTTCTAATTATGCCTGTAATTATTTCTTTTTTAAATTAATTTTTATTATGGTATAGTTAATTTGCAAGGTTATGTTAGATTCTGTTGTACAGCAAAGTAAATCAGTTATGTGTGTGTGCTCAGTTGCTTCACTTGTGTCTGACTCTTTGTGACCCTGTAGACTGTAACCCACCAGGCTCCTCTGTCCATGGGATTCTCTAGGCAAGAATACTGGAGTGGGTTGCCATGTCCTTCTTAAGGGGGTCTTCCCAACCCTGGGATAGAGCTCAAGTGTTTTATGTCTCCTGAATTGGCAGAAGGGTTCTTTACCACTAGTACCACCTGTGTATCCAGATACATCTATATATATATATATATATATATACATATATATCCACTCTTTTAGATTCTATTCCAATACAGAGCATCAGGGAGTATTGAATCGAGTTCCCTGTACTATACAATGATTTTTATTAGGTATCTATTTTATGTCAATCCCAATCTCTCATCTTTTTATTCCCCACTTTTTCCACTTAGTAACCATACACTCGTTTTCTACATCTGTGACTATTTCTGTTTTGTAAATGGGTTCATTTGTACCTTTCTTTTGTTTCCACATATAGGTGATATCATATATTTTTTCTCTGTCTGATTTACCTTAGTCAGTATGACAATCTCTAGGCTCATGCATGTTTTTGTTCTTTTTATGGCTGAGTAATAGCACACTGTATATATGTAGCATATCTTTTTTATCCACTTCTCTGTCAATGATTTGGGTTGTTTATTTTTTTTTTTATATTGAGTTGCATGAGCTGTTGGTGTATTATGCAGATAAATCTCTTGTTGATTTCATCATTAGCAAATATTTTCTCCCATTCTATGTACTGTCTTTTCATTTTGTTCATGGTTTTCTTCACTGTGCAAAAACATTTAAGTTAAATTAGGTCCCATTAGGTTATTTTTGTTCTTATTACTCTAGGAGATGGATCAAAAAAGATCTTCCTAAAATACTTTCCTTTAAAGTCAATAAATATGTAATGGGTTGTATAAGAAAATTTGGAAACTATAGATGTAACATGTAATTCTAGAAGGCAGCTGCTTGTCATGCATATTGCATTATTTTAAATTAATTTAATTTTAAATAATTAACATATAATTTAATTTTAAATAAAAATAATATATACAAAAAATACTAAACCCATATAGGATAAAAATAACCTCCCTGACTCTCTGTTTCAGAATATACAATCCCAAATCCCATCTATGCAAATTAATGCCAGTCTATCTACTGTTCTGTCAATTTCCAGTAGAATTTAAATTTATATGAGCACTGTTGAGATTGGGGAATCCACTACTAAGAGCTGCTGTTGCTCCCTTAGTATTCTAGTAAAAGAGAGATTAAAAAAAAAAAAGAACATTGGATAAGAAAATATGATACCTGAAGGAAATAAAAAAACGACAACTACTTTAATTGCAATAGTCAGGAAAGAGCTTGTGAAGATCATTTGAGTTGAAAACTAAAAGAGGAGGGATAGGTAGTTTTCAACATTCTGCAGAAAGTGTTTGGGCAGAGAGTAAGGAAAGGACAATGATAAGAGAATAGCTGAGATTGTCAGGAAGCAAAAAGAGACACACATGACTTAGAGACTATAAAATGTGGATGATTGTATACTGAATTCAAAACTCCCAGCAGAATTAAAATCATGTAGGAAATGGGAGCTCTTTATCATAAATGTTGATATTATTTTAAGGGCAATAGGAAACCTTGAGGAATTTATAAGAGGCCTTAAGTGACCTAAGTTGCATTTTAAAAGCCTCCCTTTGGAAAATGGTAGAATAGGAAGTTTCAGGCTTTTGTCTCTCCATAAGAAATATAAAATAAACTATGGAAAGACTGAAGTAAGTTTATACTAACGATTACATCAGTCAAGTAAATATATAATCAAGAAAACAGCACATTAAAAATGGTAGAAAACCTGATGATTTTGCTCACCTTGTCAAAACTTCTTTCTAGTCATGAAGAAATGGCTCAATTTTTGATTCCCTCCCTCAGGATGAAAGGAGCAGAATGAAACTCTTTTATAATGCTCTAGCCTCTCTTCCTAAGTGAACTAGTGTTAAAGAACCCACTTGCCAATGCAGGAGACGTAAGTGATGCAGGGAAGATCCCCAGGAGGAGAGCATGGCAACCCACCCCAATATTCTTTGTTTGTTTGTTTGTTTGCTTTTTAAATGTGGACCATTCTTAAAGTCTTTATTAATTTGTTACAATATTACTTGTTTTTTTTTTAGTTGTTTTGCCATACAATGACATGATATCGCCATGGGTTTACATATGCTCCCCCTCCAGAACCCCCCTCCCTCCTCCCTCCCCCCGGGAAATATCGATTCACCAGCCCCGAGCATCAATCCTGAGCTAGCGATTGATTACACATATGATAATTAACATGTTTCAATGCCATTCTCCCATATCATCCCACCCTTGCCCTCATCCAGAGTCCACGAGTCTGTTCAATACATCTGCGTTCCTTTTGCTGTCTCGCTTGCTGGGTTCTCGTTACCGTCTTTCTAAATTCCATATATATGCATTAGTATACTGTATTGTTGTTTTTCCTTCTGGCTGACTTCACTCTGGATAATAAGCATTCCCCTTGAAGTCAGGAACAAGACAAGGATGCCCACTCTCACCACTACTTTTCAACATAGTTTTGGAAGTCTTGGCCACAGCAATCAGAGCAGATAAAGAAATCAAAGGAATCCAGATTGGAAAAGAAGAAGTAAAACTCTCTCTGTTTGCAGATGACATGATTCTCTATATTGAAAACTCTAAAGACTCTACTAGAAAATTACTAGAGCTAATCAGTGAATATAGCAAAGTTTCAGGATACAAAATCAACACACAGAAATCTCTGGCATTCCTATACACTAACAATGAGAAAACAGAAAGAGAAATTAAGGAAACAATTCCATTCACCATTGAAACAAAAAGAATAAAATACTTAGGAGTATTTCTACCTAAATAAACAAAAGACTTGTATATAGAAAACTATAAAACACTGATGAAAGAAGTCAAAGAGGACACAAACAGATGGAGAAATATGCCGTGTTCGTGGATTAGAAGAATCAATATAGTGAAAATGAGTATACTACCCAAAGCAATCTATAGATTCAATGCAATTCCTATCAAGCTACCAGAGGTCTTTCTCAGAGAATTAGAACAAATAATTTCACAATTTGTATGGAAATACAAAAAACCTCGTATAGCCAAAGCAATCTTGAGAAAGAAGAATGGAACTGGAAGAATCAACCTACCTGACTTTAGGATATACTACAAATCCACAGTCATTAAGACAGTATTGTACTGGCACAAAGACAGAAATATAGATCAATGGAACA